>JAEVFF010000186.1:216045-232251 GCA_018901945.1 Pugionium dolabratum
AATGTTGTTCGTTTGGTCGCCGTAGGCGGCTGCGGCTGCGGCTGCGGTAAACCCTGCAGCTGCGGTTGCGACAGATGTTGTTCGTTTATCTGCCGCCGCCGGTTGCAGTTACGGTTGATCGTAGATTTTTAGTCGCACCACTGTTTTAATCAGCGGTCGAAAAAATTGCATCGCAGGACTCAGCGTCTGATCGTTGTGTGTGCCGCAAATACCTACGGCAGCTAAACGAACAACAATCTGTCGCAGCCGCAGGCAGCCGCAGCCGTAAGTTCATGCGACTGCCAAACGAACATGACTATAATTAAAAAAACTCTAAGTCATACAAATTGCATTCTCATGCCAAAAAATTAAAAGTATGAAAGCAAATAAAGTATAATGGAAAAGAACCACAAAGCTTCAAAACCCCCAACTTTGCTTGATAAAACCTCTTTATCCGAAAATCAGAAATCTAAATCAACACTCGAAGTATTGTCAGGGGTGAAGTGACTTACAAGAGGAACAGAAAGAACAAAATCACAATGAGCCAAAGAATTGAGATGCATTTTCTAAAACTACTATGACACGTAACAAGAAAACAACACGTCAATAGTTGTACTAACTCCTTTACAAGCAAGGAAAGAAGATCGAGAAAACTCCATGTAAATTTATTCTAATGTTATAATCACCATTAGATTTATATTCATGCTTTAGTTCGAGAAAAATATTTACAAATTATATAATATTATTTATTATTAAATATAAATTAAATATTTATATAATTTTATTTTTATTTAAAATTATTTTTAATACTAATTTTTGTATATGTAAATTAAGAAAAAAATAATTATTTTTTACAAATTTAATAATAGTTTTTATTATTTTAATAAAATGTATTGATTTTCTAACCAAATTAATAACAATGACATATATCGTAATTATTATAGTAACTTAAATTTATTTATATATTTATTTAAAATTTATTGTGGTAATAACATGTTAACATGATATTTCTGTTAATAACACGTTAAAATAATTTTTTTTTTTAAAATATTTCTCAAATAATATATTAGAGATTCCATAAAAACCTTTAAGTATGACTATAAAGCATTTCGAAGGAACCATCACTCCTAATTCATACCCAAAAAAAAATCTCATACATTGTAATCAAATTAGGTGAGGCAAACCAGATGGATTTGTTAATAAATTTCAATGATTTCAATTTTAAAACCTAATCATAAAAATATGTAGATTTGATTTTAATTCAATTCAATACAATTCTTGTATAAAAAATACTAATTTTAATCCATCACAAATTAGACAAACTGATATCTTTTTTTTACCTTTATTTTTGATGATTCTTTTAGATGGAGAAAAATGATTGACAAAATTCTTCTTCCTAATTTACTTTGTGGTAAGTTATAAAAAGCACTTGTTTTTCTCTTTACGTGTTTTTTTTCTGTATTTATAGTTAAAGTAAAATGAAATTCACGTATTCTTTTATTAACTACCACAATATCATATATATATTATATTATATTATATTATATTATATTATATTAATAGTTAAGTAATTATCTTTAAAAATTTATATATATATATATATTATTAAGACAAAGAATAAGAATTATCAATCCTAAACCCTAAACCCTAAACTCCTAAACCCTAAACCCTAAATCCTAAACCCCTAAACCCTAAACCCCTAAACCCTAAACCCTAAATCCTTTTAAACGAAACTGATCCATCACAATGTCGTTTTTTATATTAGAATTATAAACATTAAAACGAACTTCATCTTTATAATTAAACCGAAAGACACATATGTCACATATAAAAATATAAATATGTTTATATTCTCTCACTTTAACTTGTGTCGATTTAAAACTTTAATATGCACATAACACCAAATTCATTTCAGCTTTAACTATCAAAATAAAATTAGAATTGATCGAATCATGACGGTCACCCATCATTAAAAGATATGATCTCTTTCATGTATCATAAAACAATCTCATTTCCATATATAATTTTTTATACTAACAACAACCTTATTTCTCAATCTAATTATTCGTTATCTAAGAATCATAAGTGTATACACATATTTTAGTGATAACATATTTGTTAAAACGAGAAACATAACTTTACATGAATTCATAGCATCACACACATAATGAACATATCATAATTATAATAGCAAGGATTTGACTATAACACTCATACTCTTTACATGACCAATAAACATCTTGGGTGGTAGTCCCTTACTTAACGGATCCGCTACCATCATATTAGTTCTTACATGCTCAAAAGAAATTTTACGTTTTTGTACCTCTTTTTGACACACAAGTACTTTAACTCCATGTGCTTAACACATTTCGAGTACTTATCATTCTTTGAAAATAATACAACTGCAGAATTATCATAAATAAGTTCTCAACGGCCTCGCTATATTGTCGATAATTCGAAGTCTCGAGATAAAATTCAACAGTCATAATGCGTGAATTATGGCCTCAAAGCATGCCACAAATTTGGCGTTCATAGTGGAAATAGCAATTACATACTGCTTTCCACTTTTCCTTGATACTGCTCCCCCAACTAATAGGAAAATAGCCAAACATCAGTTTCTACTGTCAACGCATGCGGCATAATCAAAATCTGAATATCCAATAACCTCAAAGTGATCGGATTTCTTGTATATAAGCATATGCTCTTTGGTGCCTTGCAAGTACATAAGAACTTTCTTTGCAACTCTTCAATGGTTCATTCCAGGATTACTTTGATATTGACCCAACATACTAACCGCAAAGTTGATATCTAGCCGAGTACATGTTTGAACATAGTTCAAACTCCCAACCACTAATGCATATGGAATTTTTTCCATTTCTTTATGTTCCAATTCATTTCTATTACATTGCATTTTACTAAACTTGTCCCTTTTCTTAATTGGAGCTATTTCTACGAAACATTTATTCATGTTATATCTTTGTAAAATCTTGTTGGTATATCCTTTTCTAAGACAACCTTCACAATCTTTGTGTTCTATCTCAGAATATTTCTATTCCGATCACATACGATGCCTTACTCATATATTTCATTTCAAATTTGTTAGAGAGATATTTTTTATATCAACATGCCCATGTTGTTTTCAAAAAGCAAAATATCATCAACATATAAGACCAAAATCACAAACTTGTTCCCACTGACTTTAATATAGAGACATCGATCAACGATGACATCTGCCAAACCGTATGACATGATGATATCATTAAACTTTAAATACCATTGTCTAAAAATTTGTTTTATTCCATATATTGGCTTTCTTAGCTTACACACCATATGTTCTTTTTCTTGTGGCTGCGAAACTTTCAGGTTAGTCCATATATACTTTTTCCTCAAACTCTCCATTTAGAAAGACACTTTCACATCTATTTGGTGAAGCTGAAGATTATAATGAGCCTCCAAAGCCAAAAAAATCTTTAGAGAATCCTTCTTTGAAACTAGAGAGAATGTCTCTTTATAGTCAATACCATTTTTTAAGTGAAACCTTTATCAACAAGACGAGCTTTATACATTTCAATGTTACCGTTTAGCTTTAAAAAGACCCATTTAGAAAACCAATGGTTTTGAAATTGTCAGGCAACTCTATTAAATCCCAACATTGTTCTCACACATAGATTTATTTCTTCTTTCGAGACAATTAACCATTTTTTATAATTGACACTTTTCATGACTTTTTTGAATGAACTCGGATATTCATCAATGTTTAAGTTATATTCACATATAATAACATAAACCACATAATAAAAAGAATCAAACAAAGTATCACTACCATAAAAGTGATCATTTCGGTACAGTGAAAAAACACCATGCCCAACATTAAAAACAAATGCTAAATTATCTAGTTTACTTAGAGAAACAATATTTCTAGCAACATTCAGATACATAGAAATACTATTGAAAATCTACATGACATCTAATGTCTAAAATCAATATGTAAGTCTCAGTGCTCTCAGTTAGTACATTCATCATGTTTCCAATGAACAAATATTATTCAGCTTCTCTTATAGGCTGAATCGAAACGAATCCCTATTTAATATAATACACACGGATAATATTTAAATTCTAAATTAAAAAATATTTAAATATAATAATTTAAGTTTATGTATAATTTATTTATTATAAATAGATATTTTTACATAATTATTATGTTATTTTGAGAATTTAAATTTTTTAATACTAGATTTAAATTTTTTAGTATTAGATTTTTTTTTAAAATACTATTATATAATACGTATAATTATCAAATTAATGGAAGAAAAGATTAGGACATTTTTAAGGTAGCAAGAAATGGAATTATTCTTTGATTCCCTCCAATCCTTTTTTATTTCTTTATTTAAGAAAAAGCTCGGACGAAAATGGCGATCTTTGGTAACCATAGAAAATCTCTTTTAAACAAAAGAAAAGAGAGCCACGTGATTCGTTCTACGCTTGACTCCTCTGATCATTGATTGCAAAATTCAATTTCCTGAAAAGCTTTTTTTTTTGTTTTGTTTTAGGGTTATTACGTATTGTGTATTTGGGTAATCTCGAAGCACCACGATATTGATTTTAACTGCATCAATCAGAGAATCGCTTATTTGATTTTGCTCGCCAACGGATTTCCTAATCACCTTGATTCTTCGTTGTTCGGTCCATTTTCAGCTGCTGTAGGTATGATTTCTCTCGATTCTAGCTTCGTTTCTTGAGTAGGAAAAAATGTCTTAGGTGTTTTACCTCAGCTCGTGATTGCTTTGAAATTGGATGTTACCTGCTTTTGAAATTTCAATTTATTGTGAATTTTTCTATTGATAGGTCAGAGAGTTTTTTTCTAATATGTACAATTGAATTTACGATTATCTAATCATGTAATGGTTTTTTTTCACCCATTTCAAGATTGTATAGCATAAGAGTCACAGGGTTGTCTATTATGGTTTGTTCTTTGGCTTACCTTACTTTCTTATTTATATTTGCATTTAATCTTGATTTAGTTGTGTTTTCTTAGTGATTCTTGTTAATTAGTTTTATGCATCTGTGTGATTGGTATATTCTTATTTGAACGAAGTTAGGGGACAAGTAGTTATTTATTCGGTTCTTGTTCTTGATTGAAGTGTTTTCACCATTTCTTGCGATGGTATATAGGAGTTGCTACATACTACAAAGATAAAAAAAAATGCGAGGAATTGACTAACTTCAGGTTTGTTGAAAGTCGATGAAATTTAAGTAATAATACGGTTTCTAGTTCTTTTCTCCTTGATGAGTGAGTACAAAGGCTAGTAGTAGTTCTGGTATCAGTTACGAATTTTTGGAATTCAGGGATCAAGGGTTCGTACGTATCAGACAGCAGTATAGATTCCCTGAGAGTGAAATTTGATACCATGTGTCATTTGTTGTAAGATTTGGCATTTGTGTGATTCAGGATGTCATTGAATTTTGGAGGAAGCTGCTCTTTGCTCTACATTCGATGCATGAAAACTTAGTTCATGGATACTGTTACATTACTGGATCACACTGTGCTGAATATATTTGTTTTCTTTTTTCTTGTTTCCTTAGGCACAAGTTATCTGCTGAACTAGGAACCAGAAGCACAAAGTTTTTTTATTAACCACGTCTACCCAAATTTTGAACTGGCATCGAGCAATTATTGGAACCACATGCTATGGGCTCTGACAAGCATTCTGCTCGTTTATTAAATACCCTCAAAATGGAGAGGGTCAGAACGATTCTAACCCATACTTACCCATATCCGCATGAGCATTCACGTCATGCTATCATTGCTGTGTTTTTCGGTTGCTTATTCTTTATTTCATCGGATAACATGCATACCCTCATAGAAAAGTTTTCAGTCAAGTGGTGGTCTATGTATGCATGCTTGCTCGGATTTTTCTATTTCTTTTCTTCTCCATTTATTGGGAAGACAATCAGACCAAATTATTCAAACTTCAGTCGGTGGTAAGCAATTGTTCATTCTCTTCCAAAAATATGTATTATCAATATTTGCTCTTATACATTCTAACTTCTTTGCTTTTTTTTATCTGTAGGTACATTGCCTGGATTTTAGTTGCAGCTTTGTATCATCTTCCTAATTTTCAGTCAATGGGCTTGGATTTAAGGATGAATTTGTCCTTGTTTTTGACAATTTACATATCATCAATAGTCTTCCTTGTTGTCTTCCACATCATTTTTCTTGGCCTTTGGTATGTTGGTCTTGTTTCTCGCGTGGCTGGAAGACGCCCAGAGATCTTAACCATTCTTCAAAACTGTGCTGTAAGTTCACAAGTCTCGTACATTAAACTTAAAGGCACTTATATGCTTAAGATATTCTTTTTCATATAAAAAATTATTGTCTGCATGTCTTTTATCCGGACAGGTTCTTAGCATGGCCTGCTGTATCTTTTACAGCCATTGTGGTAATCGAGCTATTCTGAGAGAGAAACCTCTCGGAAGACCGCATTCTAGCTGGTTTTCGTTCTGGAAAAGAGAACACAGGCACAATATCTGGCTTTCAAAATTCATTCGTATGAATGAGTTGAAAGAACAAGTATGCTCATCGTGGTTTGCTCCAGTTGGATCTGCAAGTGATTATCCACTGTTATCCAAATGGTTCATTTACGGAGAGGTATATCTTCTTTACACTGTTCTAGTGAGTTGTTAATATGCTTTATTTGTTCAGCTTTTAAGTTTTATTTTGTTCCCACCTTGTTATCTGAAGATTGCATGCAATGGATCGTGTCCTGATTCATCTGACGAAATTTCTCCCATATACTCCTTGTGGGCGACATTCATTGGTCTTTACATTGCCAACTATGTAGTAGAGAGATCAACAGGGTAAGTAACATCTATAGCATAATTTTGACTTTCATTGGTCTGTACATTGCCAACTATGTAGTGGAGAGATCAACGGTAAGTAGCATCTATAGCATAGTTTTGTCAAAATTAATATTTCAACTGAGAATCAACAGTACATCTACTCTGGTTTTACATTCAAATTGCATATTTGTATCTTAAATTTTTGCTGTGCTGTTTAGGTGGGCTCTGACACACCCTCTGTCAGTTGATAAATATGAAAAGCTGAAGAATGAGCAAATGAAACCTAATTTCTTAGATATGGTTCCCTGGTATTCGGGGTACGTCAGTGCAAAACTAATATTTCCCATTTCTGCTTACCATTGTTTTTATTGAGTTGAGTAAATAATGAAAGCTGGACACGTGACTTGACTAGGTGCTGACCTATCTAATTATATATTTCAGAACATCGGCTGATTTGTTTAAAACTGTGTTTGACCTCCTCGTATCAGTGACGGTATTTGTTGGCCGCTTTGACATGCGGATGCTTCAGGTATACCTTTTTAATTTACGAGATGATATGAACAGGTAGTTCTTCTTTCTGCAAATGATAGACATTTATAATAATTGTATTTAGATTTTTGCGTCTTTCCTCTTTGCCAAATCTTTAGGCTGCAATGATCAAATCTTCTGATGGAACTGAGGGGAAGGAACTTTTATATGATCACCTTGCTGATAAGAAAGAATTTTGGTTTGATTTCATGGCGGATACCGGGGATGGTGGGAATTCATCATATACTGTTGCGAAACTTCTTGCTCAGCCTTCTATTAAAGTTTCAGTGGCTGATGAGTTTAAATATCTACCACGGGGTAATGTACTGCTTATTGGAGGAGATCTTGCGTAAGTGCTTTACTTATTATGTGTAAATATTTACATATTTTCTAACTTTTTTCAGTTCTAACCATGGATGTCTTTCTCCAGGTATCCTAATCCGTCAGCTTTTACGTATGAAAAACGTCTCTTTTGTCCTTTTGAGTATGCGCTGCAGCCTCCTCGTTGGTATAAAAATGACTCTATTGCTCTTGAAAAGCCTGAATTACCCGAGGGAGTGTCTGATATCAAAAGTTATGATGGTCCGCAATGTTTTCTCATCCCTGGAAACCATGGTGAGTTTCAGCTCTCAGCTTCATTGATTTTGCAAAGAATTTATTTCACTTTACTGTATGTATACCTGGTTTCTTTTATCATCTCTTCTAACTGTAGAATTATTATTTATTATTTCATAGACTGGTTCGACGGACTCAATACTTTCATGAGATATATATGCCACAAGAGTTGGTTAGGCGGCTGGTTAATGCCTCAAAAGAAAAGCTATTTTGCCCTGAAGCTACCTAAAGGATGGTGGGTGTTTGGTTTGGATCTTGCCCTTCATGGTGATATTGATGTTGACCAATTCAAATTTTTTTCCGAAACGGTGAAGGAGAAGGTATTTTGTGTATCATTTCTCTTTCCCATGCTTTATACATATATTTGTAGTAAATTGTTTTCGTCACCTAGTCAGAGATCTACCATTAACTTGCTAATGACCTACGGTATTACTCTGGTGTAGATTTGTGATGTCTTTGATTTTTGAATTGCTCCTAACAAGCGGTTTGGGCTATATTTTAGTGGGTTCTTTTTTTTCATTTTACTCAATTTTCAGGTTTTCAATTTGTTGCTTTAGTAGAATTAATATCTTCTTATGTAGGTTGGGGAGAATGATGCAGTGGTCATTATCACGCATGAACCAAACTGGCTTCTTGATTGGTACTGGAGCTGCGATACAGGGAAGAACGTAAGACATCTGATATGTGACGTTTTGAAATTCAGGTGCAAACTTCGATTGGCAGGGGATTTGCATCACTATATGCGACATTCATCTACTCAATCAGACGGACCTGCCCATGTCCAACATCTTCTTGTTAATGGCTGTGGAGGAGCTTTTCTGCATCCCACCCATGTGTTCAGCAACTTTTCAAAGTTCTATGGGGCCTCCTATGGAAGCAAGGCTGCCTATCCCTCTTTTGATGATTCAAGCAAGGTAAGTCACTATCACCAACTTGCCTTGTTTTCATTGCATTCTGATAATATGTGTGTTTTCTTCTGTTTGCAGATTGCTTTGGGAAATATTTTGAAGTTCCGGAAAAAGAACTGGCAGTTTGATTTCATTGGGGGCATTATATACTTTATCCTGGTTTTTTCATTGTTTCCTCAGGTGCGTATTAAGCTTTTCCTATTTATATAGTGATGTAGTGCACAGCATTCAGTATTGGACAGGGAAGCTGAGATTGGTCTTTTATTTGCTATAGTAGATTTTTTGTTCCCTCAGGTTTGCATATTTGTAGTTTTGCTTTTTCCTTCCTTGAGAACCATCTTATAGGCTCACTGCTCACAAGAAAATTGTAATCTCGTTCCACTTGTTGCTCGTTGGTTTCAGTGTAAGCTAGGTCACATTTTACGAGGTGATTCATTTACTGGTCACCTGGAGAGTTTCTTAGGCACTGTTTGGAGTGCCTTTGAGTATGTGATGGAACAATCCTATGTGTCTTTTACCGGTGTCTTGATGTTGCTGATAACTGCAATTACATTTGTCCCCTCAAAAATATCTCGGAAGAAAAGAGTGGTGATTGGAGTTCTTCATGTTGCTGCTCACCTGATGGCAGCTATGATTCTCATGTTGATGTTGGAACTGGGCATAGAAATCTGTATTCAGCATAATCTCCTTGCAAATTCTGGTCAGTATTCATTCCATATACTGCTTGTTTGGGATGACCATCTTGTCTCATCACAATGTCATTGACGCCAGCAGGAAATACTGGCTCGGTGAAATTTCTGTGATTTAACCTTTGATTTATGTTGTGAGTCTTGACATTTTTGTTTAAATAGGGTATCATACATTGTATCAGTGGTACAAATCAGTGGAAGACGAGCATTTCCCGGACCCTACTGGTCTTCGAGTCCGTATCGAACAGTGGACATTTGGCCTTTATCCCGCATGCATCAAGTATCTTATGTCAGCCTTTGATGTTCCTGAGGTAATTATTTGTACCTGTGTTTTGTCTGTTTCAATAAACAGAAATCCAATTTTAGAATACCAACCTGAGTGCTTTAACATTAGGTGATGGCGGTTACCCGGACCAACATTTGCAAAGAAGGAATGGAATCACTTTCTCGAAGCGGAGCTGTTATCTATTATGCTTCTGTCTTCCTTTACTTTTGGGTCTTCTCAACACCTATCGTGTCTTTGGTATTTGGAAGCTACTTGTATATCTGCATCAACTGGCTCCACATACACTTTGATGAAGCTTTCTCTTCACTCCGCATTGCCAATTACAAATCTTTCACCCGTTTCCACATCAAAGAAGATGGAGACATTGAAGTTTTCACTCTCGCAGTTGATAAGGTAAAAAAAAACTGATATGTATATTTACAACGGTAGTTGGTTACCACGAAACTGATAGTGCTGATGCTACAAATGATCTCATGAACCAAATGAGACTTCATGAACCTATCTTTATTTTCATTATTTTTTTTGGTTGCGAAACTTATGGTTAAGTTCAACTAAAGGTATGTATATGATATGAGTTTAGGTGCCAAAAGACTGGAAGCTGGACAAAGATTGGGATTCAGAGCCGAGACAGAGTGGGCAGATGAGCCATGAGAGAAAGTTTCCAAGTAAATGGTGTGCATCAACAGTGCAACAAGACCCTGTTAATACCGTAAAGATAGTGGATCGTTTCGTTGTTCATAGATCACAAAATGAAAACGGAGAATGTTAGAGATGGATCAGTTCTTCATTGATCCTTTACTGTATCTCCCTCGTGTATATAAAAGATAGTAGAATGAAACATAGTCTCTCTGCTTCTTGTTTGAGATGAATGAAGATTGATATTTGCCTTTTGGATAGGTTCTAAATTCAAGTTTTTTGTATACTTGTATTAGTCACAGTTAAATCAGATCAATATATATATATAAAGAAATGGTCTTTTATTGTATTTGGAGTTTTAAGTTACAAAATAGATTGGCACAACATTCTCTAATAAGCTAAGTAGCATTGGCCCTCTCTTTCTAACTCTATCTCTCTCTCTCTCTCAACAATACAACAATTTTATACCCTTAATCTTAAGAAATCAAGGAAAAAATATAGTGGATGAATCAATCAAAGCTAGGAAAGGTACAAAATGTCTCTCAACCTCTGGTGTTAGGCATTTTATGAAGAAGGGGCGTATTCTTGGATTGTTGTTGCTAACTTATCCCTATCTTCGGCCGTCTTTGTTCTTATCAGAAAGGTTCTCGGTATTACATTCTCATTGTTGGAATCCTCCTGTTGCATGCAAACAAAATCAGAGAAACTACAAACCCACCATGAAAACGCTAAAGAAAAGCTTCAGCGGTTTTTATTTTTACCGAGGAGTGAAATATTGCAACAAGGGAGTTCTTCTGTGAAGTCGTCTTGATTCCAGCATACAGTAGTGCATTCAGAAGAAGTTTCCCGACCTGCCAAGAAGAAAAGCTTTTAATGTTGAGAATCTTTAGACCAGGTTGAATGTCAAGTGTGTGTGTGTGTGTGTGTGAAATCATACATCGTTTCGGACAAGAATTGTGGGTTTTGATTCTTTTGTCCCCTTGTCGAAACCTTCTTTGCATTTTATGTAGAGATTCCCACTTCCTTTATCTTTCCAAATACCTTTATCTGTTGGGTCATTTGACTGCATAATATCATAGATGCAAGGGTTAAATCAAGTTGCTATAGTCATCAGCAACAAGAGAACATCTTTTCTAAGATCTGATAATGCCTCTAACTCGAACCGAGATTCTCCAGCACTGCTCCCTAAGAGCAGTGTGTCTACCAATTTCACCATAGCGACAACTCTTTCAAAACAATACTAACAAATTTTATTCAATTATGTACGTAGAGACTAGAGAGAGAGAAAAGAAAAGTCTTTTACAAGCATATGACACCTAAGAGGACATTGAGGATGAAAATTGATTAGGAAAGAACATTTCCATCACTACAACCTTATGGCTTCATCCGTGATAGCTATATCCTCGTTATGGTTAATACTAAAGCACTAAAGTTATATTTAGGTCTGGGCTTTCGGTTTTTTTCGGGTTAATCGGGTCGGGTTTTCGGGTTTTGGTTTTTTCGGTTTTCCAAAAAAGTCGACCGAAAAAAAAATAATAATAATCGGTTCGGTTTAGTTATTTTTTCGATTTAATCAGTTCGGTTTTAATGCTAAAAACCATTCCGAATTAAACCGAATTAAAAATTGATTTTTGGTTTAATTACATAAAATTTAGATTTAATCGGTTTACTGGTTTGTATTTTGGTTTTTTTCGGTTAATTTTGGATTAATTTGATTCAATTATTTGGTGTAATTCAGTTTATTCGGTTTATTGATTTATATTTTTGATTTTTTCGGGTTTTCAGACCGAACCAAACCGAACCGTAAACCGATCAAAATTATTCTTATATCCTATCGGTTTAGTACATATAATAAAATCAAAACCGAAAACCGAAAGTTCCGGTTCGACTGGTTCGGTTTATTCGGTTTGGGCTGAATGCCCAGGCCTAGTTATATTTATGAACAACAGTAAAGTATATGGTACAATATAGTGTGTGCTGCTGCCTGCTACTAGAAAAAGGGAGGAATATTGTAGATCTACCAAAAGGATAACATTCAGAGTTTTCAGATAACAATTACCTTGACATAAAGTTTGCATTTGACTTCATGAACCACAGTAACACCCTTCTCTTCAGTCTTTTTGACCGATGGGCTGCTCGGTTGAGGTTGTTCATCTTCTGCCAAGTCAAAAGAAACCAATGTTTACAAGTTCATTAAGCCTCAAGATTTGTAATAGATAGTATCCTCTAGGTACGTTGAACTTCAGAATAGATAAGCAGATAAAGATCATAGTTTGAAAAAGATTTGAAGTGGCAATTCCTAACAAAACCTTTCAAAGAAAAACGAAACAGGAAGAGACCAGAATACTGATCAACCCACCATCATCTGCATTATCTTGGGAATCCCGCTTTGCTGGTATGGACACTGGAGTTACTGATACGCAAACAAAGGAAGTAGAGGTTAGATCTCTGAGATAAACTATTGTCTTAAAGGTACAAAGCTGATCAGTGACAAGTCCAATGAATGGACTCTGCTAATGGAAAAGTAGATACCTCCAGATGAAAAAGGGTTTTCAGTATTAGAAAATGAGAAAGGAAGTTGGCTATTAGAGATCCCTCCTGTTTGACTGCTGGAAAATAGGCTAGGTGGGCTGCTTTTGGTCAAACTAAACTGGCCACTGCTAAAAGATCCAGTCTGGCTATTGGATGTGCTAGAGAGTGCTCCAGGTTGGCTTGAAAACAAACCGGACTGACTACTTGAGAAATTGGAAGATTGATTGTTTGAGAAGAGCCCAGGCTGACTGTTTGAAGCAAATGGGCTATTATTATTTGAAATTGATTTTATATCGCCATTCTTGACTTCAGCCGCTAATTTCTTCTCTGCTCCACGAGATTCATGGGATACATTTCCCTCCTTTCCCTTCTTTTCTTTTAGCCAGTTGACCACATCTTTAAACTTTTCCTGCACAACAAGTAGGAAAACTTATGAGCTAGTGAACTAAACAAAAGGTTCATCAAAACAACAAGCAAGCTAGCCAAACATTAGCTACTTTATCCTTTCAATATAAAAGGACAGTGAAACTAAAGACATGATAGACAATCAGCATTCTTGATGAGTCAATAAATGGCTAAAACATCCCAAAGAAAGATTAGAATTTCATTTTGAGAAAAGGGAGTCTCTAAATTCAAGAAAACACAAGTACCTTGTCAAGGGTTAAGAGGAAAAGTCATGTATTGGAGAATTTACCAAAATGTTTGAAGCATGGCTAATGTAATCATTCAACCCATCTTCCCAAAGTTCATCAGGGTGATTCTTCAGCTGTATTTGCACCCAACTGTTTTTACATTGAGGCATAAGCAATTTTTTATTGAAAAGTATACACAAAACAAAGGTAAATATATGATTCATTAACTATAAAAAGACCTAGCAAGTGTAGAGATGATTTTGTTTGTTCACCTTACAAATTGATTATTAAGAGCTCTCACATGCTTCCTAGCTAACTCAGCTCTCTGTTTATCCAATGACACTGATATTAATGGACTCTGCTGCATCGGTGCCACATTCTTCTGGGTACCAAATAGGGTTCCTTCCACTGGTTTTGCATTCTTAAACTGTAAAATTCCATTTAAAATTAATTTCAAGTAAAGCAAAACAAAAGCAACTATGCAGTATGTGAATATCAGTCCATAGATTTAATTCTATCAAATTGCTGATTAGGCCGAAATAACTTAGCTCAAAAACTGAAAAACTAACTCAATTACGGATCAAAAGCAAACACCTTGAGCTAAATCCTATAGTTTCATACCATTATGGACAATGCCCATAACTTCTTACATTAAAAATATGCCGACTTTATTCATCAATCACCAAAATCTATAGAAAACTTGCTAGAACGTCAATAATCATCAATCACCCACTAGGAGATACCAAAAATGCCTCTTCTTGTCTTCTACCTCGAAACATAGAATCCACTCAATACCGAATTCTTCGCGAGATTAAATCGACAAAACCGTAAAAGAGAATCGGGAAAAACTCACGGAAGAATCATTCGCTTCGGAAACAGCGGCGCGTTTTATTCTCCTCATGATTCAAAGTCGCAGCTTCACTCGGCGGAAGGAGAAACGGAAAGAAAACTGAGAGGCAACTGATAAAAGGAGGGAAATTTCTTTTAGGGTTTATTGTGGATTTCTTCAAATTTAAAAAGGGAAGAAATAGGAAGAGAAGGAAAAAGTTGAAAAGGATGATTCTTTTTTTTTCAAAGTGGGAACTTCATCATCTCAAATAGAGAAAAACGGCTATTTAAATATAGATTTATGTTGTAGTATGTATAAAAGTTTGCATGTATATTACTTTTGAATTTTATATCTAAACCATTGCAAATCAATACATTTTAGAGTATGAATTTTGACTAATTTTTTTATGACAAAAAAAAAAGAATTTTGACTAATTTTTTTAACTTTTAAAAATATTAAATTGGATTTAACAAAAACTTGGATATCTTTAGTTGATGAGTAATTTGTTACATCTACTACTATCAAGATATCAAGATCAAAAAGTTCAATTCACCATTCGGGATATATAAATTTTTGACCCGTATTAATCCAATCCACTAAATTTACAACATAAAATAATTAATTCGCATTTGTGCCATTTGAGGTTATGATATTCACAAATAATGCAAAAATATTTAAATAATAATGATAAGAACTTAAATTATATATATTTACAAAAACTGTTTATTGTATAAAAGTTAATAAAATAAACATAAACACATAATTTTCATTATAAACTAAACTTTTTGTTAATTAATTTATATATATTATATTATATTTTGAATTTTATTAATAATTAACTCTTATTAAAATTTTAAAAAATTGTGGATAATCCTTAAACCCGCACAAAAACATTTTAACATGCATCCGTCTTGTAGTTTAAAATATCCGTCGTCAAAATCCATTTTTATGTAGATAAATTTTTCAACCTGCATCTATCATACGGCGTGTCAAATGAAATGGAATCTACGGATTGTTATCCATATCAATTTGGTTATGTGTGGAACCAAGTTAAGATGATATGGATTAATAATTTGTTATTGTGCCAAAGATCTGTTTTCCTATGAACCAAACAATCAACTTATAGTTATATTATTCGTTGAATTTTATATTTATCGTAACATAGGTTTAGGGTTTGATAGCATGGTATGATATCTATTCATGAGTAACGAGAATTGCACGTTGTTTGTTGAATAACATGTTCCGGGCTGGCAATCTATTTCCCCATCAAAACTATCGTATAGTACCAAATACCTCTACAACTAATATCACGGTTTGTATATCCACGCTAGAGAAGTTGAAAATATATTTTCCCCTCAATTGAAAGTTCGAAACATATTTCCTGCTCAATTGAAAGTTCGAGACATAATTAGACATGATCGTAGTTAAATGCGGTTTATAGGATTCGTTAACCTTAATTAAACCAATTAAACCAATAATTATCTAAATCAAAACTTGATAACCCGCGATTATAATAAACCTAATCTCCCCACGAAAAATCCCCAAAATCCCAAATCGACCCGAAACCCTAATCCCCAAATCGGCACCCGCGACAAACCCTAATCCTCACAAACTGAAGTTGGCTTCAAGGAAGACAATCGGCGTCGCGAGAAGGCTTCAGAGCAGTAGCAATGGCATTAATGGTGCGTGGTGATGGAGAAGATCTTCCTGATATCGACGAAGAAGCAATGGA
>JAEVFF010000186.1:241763-378023 GCA_018901945.1 Pugionium dolabratum
TGAGATACATTTCATGAATCTAAATCTTTAACAAAATGTCAAAATCTTAACCCCTTCAGCTATAATTCAACATGAAGCTTAAGTCATAGACGAATTCATCCACCAATGAAGTGAAGAAACCATTAGCCAAATCTTCAACCACAGACATTATCTCATCTCTGTTGATGCAATCCCATTTCATTACTTTCACATAAACCTCTCTCTTCTCTCTCACTTTCCAACTCATAAACATCTCTTCTTGTCTTCCCATCACCCATTCTTCTACTTTCTTTACCATTAATGACTCCTCTTTAGCCCCAATATTAAATTCTTGAAGATAATCTAACAATAGAGTCTCTGCTACTTTGGAAGATAGTAGATTGTTTGTTTCGCCCATTTTTGCCTTCACAAGAGCCAACAAGCGGTTTGCTTGGTTTTCTGATTTGTCCTCTTCGGTTTCCAATGTGTGATATGAGTAGTCATCTCTCTCTACATATTTTTGTATGTGTTTCTCCAAATCTAATGGCTCAATCCGTGTCAAACCATTTAGTCTCTTGGCTTTTCTTGCAATTTTTTCATGTGAATCTGTGAATATTATCTTATAACATTAGTTAAAATCGGATTAAATACGCATGTTTTAAGTAAAAAAATGAATCATTTTTAAAAGGATGATTGTTTAAAATATCATTTTTTCAAGTTTTTGTTATAAATATGATACTAATCATTTAAATTTGAGTAATACCTTAAAATAACACCATTTTAAATTTATCTTCCAAATTTAACATAATAAAAATAAAATTCCAAAATAGCATAAATTAGTATGTGAAAATAATTATTTACCTTAAAAATAAAACTATATATAAAAT
This sequence comes from Pugionium dolabratum, assembly GCA_018901945.1. Classification (NCBI taxonomy): domain Eukaryota; kingdom Viridiplantae; phylum Streptophyta; class Magnoliopsida; order Brassicales; family Brassicaceae; genus Pugionium; species Pugionium dolabratum. The sequence continues at coordinate 242,609 of JAEVFF010000186.1, forward strand.
TAAAACATAATGTTTGATTTTATTTTTTCTAATTTAGGGTTTAAATTTTTTTCATTAAGAAATTTTTTTTAATTATTTTAGTATTAAATTTGTGCTATTTTTGAAAATTTAAATGATTAGTGCTATATTTGGAAATAAAACTTGAAATATTGCTACTTTAATCAATTGCCCTTTAAATTTTTAAACGGCAAAAAAATTATTAAAATTTTTAAAATACCACAAATTTAATATTAAAATAATTAAAAATCTTTTCTTAATAAAAAATTTAAACCCGAAATTAGAAAATGTGATTTCAAACATTATGTTTTAATTTTATATATAATTTATTTAAAGTAAGTAATTATTTTCACTTAATAATTTATAATATTTTAGGAATTATATTTTTAATGTGCTAGATTTAGAAGATAAACTTAAAACATGTTAGTTTAGAGATTTTATTTTTAATGTGTTAGATTTGTATGATAAATTTAAAATATGCTATGATATTACTATTTTTTAAAATACCAAATTTTATGAAAATAGGAACCGCATAATTGCTTTGCTTGAAGTTAGATCCAAACATTATGTTAATTATAAAATCACATTTCAAATAATTTATATCCATTTTGTTCAAAATTGATGAATAGTGTAAGAAAATTACCATTTTGATTGATTGCATCATTTTCATTGTCTTCAAAAGGACAATCCAAAATTGATACTGGACTGAGTTGTTCTTTTTCTTCATTCACAATTTCCTAAAGTTTGCAATAACTAATTAATATTCACATGTGATCACAATATATTACAAAAATAATAACTAAACTAAAAACGGTCTCAGCAAAAAACTATATAATAGAAATCATAATGACATTAATAAGTTGACAAAAGTCAACCGATCCAATAACATCACATATCCACCTATCTGTCTCTTTGCTCCTACTTAATTATTTATGAACGTATCATCCTCACCTTTATTTTCATTGAGATTATATTTAGATTTGTCCCCTATTTTAAAATTATTTTTATATCATCAAATCCAATCATAAAAACATTATTTCGTAAATTTCATGAACATTGTGATCTTATAAAAATTAAATTTGAATATATGCATATCTAATTAAAAAAGAGAAATTTTTTAAAATAGCATATTTTTACATTTTTGTTTCAAAATACTAATATTAGTTTAAATTTTTAATAATAGTAAAAATTTAATATCAAAATACATAAAAATTTCTTATTAATATAAAAATTTAAACTCTAAATAGAAAAAAACTCAAATATAATATTTTAATTTTATTTATAATTTATTTATAATATATAAGTATTTTTTAGATAATAATTTGTGTTATTTTGGAATTTTAATTTTAATGTACTATATTTAGAATATTTTTTTTAAAAGTGTTATTTTATGCTATTATTTTTTTACTAATACTTTAAAATAATATATTTTAAAGTTTTTATTCGAAATCTAGCACCATAAAATTAAAATTAACAGCAAAAATAATTATATAAATATTTATTTATTGTAAATAATTATATATAAATTTAAAACATTATATTTGAGTTTATTTTTTCAATTTAGTATTTAGTTGTTTTTATTAAAATATAATTTTAATGTATTTTAATATTAAATTTTTGTTATTATTATAATTTTAAACTAATGATGATATTTTTGAAATAAAAACTGAAAAGTGTTATTTTTAAAAAATTAATATATTTGTTTTTAAATTTATAATTTCTAAAGAAATGTGTAGGAAAATGTTTTACTGTAAATAATTGTGTATGTGAAGTACCATGAAACAGAAAATACACTCGCGGGATCATGTGCCGTATAATTCGGATTAGAAGCTACGTAGAAGAATCTCAACCATTCAAATCTAAATCCTATACAACACGTTACTCGCATGCTTTTCCCGACAAGTTTCAATATCTGACCCTTTTTTAATTTTTTAATTTAATTCAAATGCTTTCACTTTCTGAAAGTTATAGTAAAGAAGAAAGTGAGGTTTTAACTAACTAACCTTTCTGTTACACAGGCTGTTACGGTTGATAGATGATCCATCACAGTCATGTGCGTTTAAATTCTCATCACCGTCTTCCCCGGCGTCGTTTTCGTTCGAGTCTTGTTCCGATGATTCACCGCTCGATGAAGAAGACTGTACAATCTCCGATGATGAGTTTGTGAAAAACTCGCTACCGGAACTGGAAAAGTCAGGGGGGATAAAATCCATCACCGTAGCGGGAGAGATTGAGAATGCTGTTTCGTTGACGGGGGTGGAGATTTGAGAAATTAGATCGGACGGTTGATGATTTAAACTCTCTTCTTCTGGGAAATACGCGGCGGATCTCCACCATTGGATCTCTACGTCTTCGTTTCCGACGATGGTTACTTCACGAAGAGATTGAATTACCTGTTTCCTCCAAAAGCTTCTGCTTAAAAGCCATTTAGAGAAGCTTCTTGAGAAAACGCCTTGTTTATCTCCAGAGGGAGATTTAACAGTGGTGGAAGAAGGGACAACGGCGTTAAGAAACGCCATAGAAGCTTTATGAACGGCGTGAGTGATCGCCGTTCCGCAAGTTGTATGAGTTTTTCTAATGAAACGTTGCGGATTGTGATTATGAATCAATCCTGACCGTTTAATTTCAGCGTCAAGGAGAAGACGAACGGTGGAAGATGAAGGTGGAGTTTGACGACGTGGGAATGATTTGAAACCGTTGGATGAACAAGAACTGAGATCATCAAGTAAGTAATCTCTTAACATCAATGGCTTTAACTTTAAACGTCTTTTACTTGTGGAAAGTTGTTGATCAGAAGAATTAATAGATGCCATTGAAATGTAAGTAAGTAAGTGATGAGTTTGAGAAAACAGTTGATAATTTATAGTGAAGATTGAAAAAGAAAGAAGCTTCTATGTGAATTTGAATTTGAAGTTTCGTTTATTAGTTTATTGGTTAAGATTTGAAATCAGAATCTAATAAATAATTAGAGAAGGAGAGGAGAGAGACCAGAAGTTGACCTTGTAATAAAGTAGAAGACGAGATTGTTGCGGCTAAAATACAGTTTTTGCCTCTCACGTACATACTACTTTCTAGTATTAGATTTACAAAAATTATTGTTTATTTTTATAATAATATATATATATATATATAATTTTTAGATCTCTGTTAGCAGATTCCAACTATTACATTGAAACTATAAAACAAATATGATTTCTTTGCTCAAAATTAATTTTGATATAAATATTATTCCTTTGCTTGGTTAATTTCATACTTATCAATCAACACATTTATAGATATTCACTTCTTTTTCAAATGAACTTTGATTATAACATATAAATACATTCAATTATAATGTTCATAGAGATTATCACATCATGCAGTAAAACTAGTTTTTCCGATGAACATTTTCGATGAAAAACTCACCAAAAATGAATGAAAATTACTTCCGTAAAATTGAGTTCCAACCCAAACACCAATAACAAAAAAAGTTCGATGAAAAAGACGAAAGAAACCAAAGCACTTAGTATAAACTCTAAGCCTAAGCTCTTCCGCATCTCCAAAGAACACATAAAATTTTATAAAAGTAGAAATGTCTGATAAATTTTTATAAAATTTTAGTTTTAATTTGTTAAATTTTCAGTAACATAAAAAACTGAAAATAGAAAAATTAATCATTTATAAAAAAAATTAGATTGTATTATTGATTAATTTATAAGAAAATATAAATAAAATATTTATTTTTAATTCTTGTAAAAATTGACATCTAAAATTGAAATTATGAGAAACTGACACATACAATTAAAAATTAAAGAGAAAATAACACATAACCTTGAAATTAATGAGAAAATGACACATAAATTACTTTTACTAATTGCACTTCTCATCATTTAGTTTTAAATGCAAAATATAATTAGTAAAACTATCTTATGTGTCAATTTCTCATTACCTACAAGCTTATGTCTCAATTTCTCATTAATTTTAATTTTATGTGTCATTTTTTCATAAATTTTAATTTTATTTTTTAATTTCTTCAATAATTAAGAGTAAACATTTTTTCTTTTATTTTTCATAATTCTTTAATATTAAATGCAAAGTACAGTTAGTAAAATTATCTTATGTGTCAATTTCTCATTAACTGCAAGCTTATGTATCAAATTGTTATTAATTTTAATTTTACGTATCAACTTTTTATTAATTTTAATTTTATGTGTCAATTTCTCATTAATTTTAATTTTAATTTTAAATTATGTATCGGTTTTTCACTAATATATTACAGTGTATCCAAAATTTTAAATTTTTTTATAAAATTTCCGATTGATATACAAAAAAAGATTTCATTTCTAATTTCTAATGTACGATAAATTATATTTGTTAGTTTTATACTTATCAAACAATCTATTTTAGATATTCACTTTTCATTCAAATGATATTCGAGTATAACATATAAATATTTTTAATTATAATGTTTATAATGATGATCACATCATGCAATAAAATTAATTATTCCGATGAATGTTTTTGTCGAAAAAGTGAATTGAAAGCTACTTTGGTTAAAACCGAGTTTCAACACAAATTGTTTTCGCCGAAAAAAGTGAATTGAAAGCTACTTTGGTTAAAACCAAGTTTCAACACAAACAACAAAAAGCTCGATGGAAAAGACGAAAGAAACCGAAGAACTTAGTATGAACTTTAGCCGAAACTCTTTCATTCCACCACCATCTTCAAAGAACACAGTAGACGACAAAGCTGAGCCAAAAGAAAATAACAATGGTTCACGATTTTCACAAAGGTACCTGAATTATTTTTTGTTGCATTTCTTAAATTGTTTGACTCATGTATTGATCATTTGTCGCAAAATAAGAAAAAATCAAAGGCTTTGAAAGAAATGGATTTTTTTAAACAATATCATTCTCTATGAAGTATGTGATTTTTCACAAAACATAAACTTTGGAGAACAGTTAAATTTATCTAAGATATAAGTCATGTTTGTTTGTCAACATTAGCTTTTTGCGACTGAGACAAATTATTGTTCGTTTATCAGTCGTATCTATCTGTGGGTTAATCGCAACGGTCAGACGCTACGTTATACGTCACAATTTTTTTAACCGTTGATTAAACAGCGGTACGATTAAAAATCTACGATAAACCACAACTACCGAACAACATATACCACAACCGCAATGTTGACCACAACTATAACTGTAGTGTTGATCGTAGCCGTAGTGTTAAGTGCAACTGCATTTACAATATTGACTGCAACCGCAACCATATTCATTAGCGATGACCAAACAAACTAGATTATAATCCTTTTGTCTAAATTTCCGAAATTATGTACAACAATAGCGAGATAAAGAGTGTGAGAAAAAAGATAGAAAAAACCGACTACTCTCAAAATCTAAATCTAAAAGTTGTTAAGCTATCCACATCACCTTATTAACTTGTTATTATGAGCTGTTATGTCATCAAAATTATACTAAACTTCAAAAAAAAACCTTATTTTTAACACATGTAAGAAAACTTTAGTTTCATCTTTATCCTAATGAATCTATTCATTTCATTTGTATGTGGTATGAAAAGTTAATTGAGTCTTCTTGCCTCTTTTTCTTCCTATTAAAATCTATACTAAATAACATATTTTATTGGAAGCTTTCTAAACTGTATCGTAACACAAAATGGTAAAGAAGGTTAATTAGTTAGAATTATCGAACAAAAAAATATGTTATTTATAAAAAGAATCAAAGAATAAGAACTAAATAGAATCAAAGTATTATTTTGTAATAATGATGAAACCGTGACAAAAGGTTAAGGCTTTATGAAAAATAATAAAAACATTTACAGTAGAAAGAGAGGGTAAAAGTTGTATATCTACGTTGCATTATCGGATAAAATAATTTATATATTTTAATAATATAACCTAAAATTACATAATAGGATTTTATCATATATATAAAAAGAGTATATAAATTTTACATGGAATATTATCGTTTAATTTTTACCAAACATTGTCTTGAGAATGTACAATCTAAATTAATAATTTTTCACATAGAAAACCATACTTAAAAGTATTTTGCTAAATTATTCAAAAACTTAATAAATATAATCGTTTTATATGAACTACTAATTATCTAGTTTTCAAATACATATAAAAATCACTACTACAAAAATTACAGCTTTTACTAATATAATTTAAAATATTTATTGACATAAATAAGTAAGATAAAAGTGTAATATATAACTTGTGTGTTGTGCTCGATGGTTTTTCATTTTTTTTATCACTTTATCATAAACATTACAATCGTTAGTCGGTCAAAAAATACATGTTGTATCTTCGAACTAGTATGGTATTGAATTATTTATATATGAAAAGTTAAAGTTTCTTTTCCGCGCTTCATTTGCCAGTGCGTCTGCTTACACATTGTGTTCTCTTACTTGAAATGTAAGGATGAAATTTGGGAAGAATTGTCGGATTTCCTTAAATTCTTCTATCTACGTTGTGAAGACTGGCCATCCATTAGAGTTTTTGACAAATTGGATCAAATCTGTAGAATCTATATAAAACTTCTCACAATATCGCTGCATCTTGTGTAAACTTATCATTGTCCAACGGAGACTGAAGAACTCCGTGTGAAGTGATGATTGTCCCATGTGTGTGCTTTTCATGCCTAATACATCTCTGGTCCCGTCTTTTAACGTGAGAATCCATCCTATTCCAGACGTACACTCTCCCTCTTTCCATGATCCATTAATGGAACAAGCCAAAGGGGAGGGATCGCTATGTCTAGGATTGGGTATTTCCCTTTTCTCTAGTCTTTCTTCCTTCGGATGGATTTTTTGGTCTGATTGACATAAACCATGTTTCACTCTCCCTACCAGCTTGATGGTTTTTAGTTATATTTAAAACTAGATAACAACACACATCTCTATAAATTTCTTTTATGAAATAATTAAGTGAGATATGTGCCCATTTATTATTGGTGGTATTAGGTAACTATTTACAATGTATGAGATTAAACTTCGAGTAGTTTTCCTGAAACAACTTCAGTTCATGTAGTTATGGAGTGAATCCTAGCCAATTTTTCAAGATTAATATTTTAAAATAATATTTTTAAAAACTTTTGTTATAAAATTAAAATTCCAAAAATACCACCACATATAAAAATACATATTTACTCTAAATAAATTATACATAATTTTAAAATATTATATTTGAATTTATTTTTTCTTATTTATAGTTTATTTTTTTATTAAAATGAAGTTTTAATATATTTTAATTTTAAATTTGTGGTATTATAGAAAATTTAATCTAATAGTGTTATATTTCGAACAAAAACTTAAAACAGTGTTATTTTTGTCAATTGCCCAATTTTCAATTAAACACCACTAGGTTTTGATCTGGGCCATTCATGTAAAAAATATTCACACATTATAATTAATTAATTATTTAGTTAATATAAATTAGATATATACATAATTTATCTCATATTTAAAATAATTTCTAAATTTTTTAATATTAATTATGCAAATGAAATAGATAATGAAATTTGATTATACAAATACATTTAAACTGTCTCTATCTTGGATAAAAATTATATATGTGATAAATATTCAATTAAATTAATTTTTTTTATTTTTTATTTAACTAATATTTTAAAATCTATAATATTTTGTTTTATATTGTATTTGTAATTTATGTCAAAATATATTTTATGTCAAAATATTAGAGATTTACATATTAGTATACTATTTAATGACAGTTTTCGTAAATATTTTAATAAATTATGTATTATGTAATATTATTTTAAGATGTTCTAATAGTGTGACACCTCAGTGTGACATATTTGTAAATTACACGTCAACATAAAATTACTTTGTTAAAATATTTTTGATTTGTAAAAACTATGGTTATGTTCGTTTGTCAGTCGTAGGAACATGCGGTTACGGCTGCGGTAGATTGTTGTTCGTTTAACTGCTGCAGCTATCTGCGACAGATACAACGGTCAGACGGTGCGTACTGCATTGTAATTTTTTTGACCGCTGATTAAAACAGCACTACGAATAAAAATCTGCGATCAACCGCAATCGTAACCGCTAATGGCAGATAAACGAACAATATATGCTACAACCACAACCGTAATAGTGACTGCAATCGACTGCGGTAACCAAACGAACAAGACTTATGTCCAATTTGTTACAAAATTGGAGTAAAACAAATGAATTTTTCATTGTTTCCGGTTTTTAAATGATATGTGTTATTGGTGGAATATTTTCCATTTTTGTAATATAACTGTTCTGATTTGAAGTTTGAAACTGACAAATTTTGGAAACTGACAAATTTTGGAAACTGACAAAGCTTTAGATACTTTTCCGACAACATGTGAAAGATATGTAACATTAAAATGTTGCAAGGATTTAAACTCCTTTCTTAAAAGAAAAAAACGTTCTTCACATGAATTCTGTAGTTTAATGCAAACTGAATCTGCTCTCATCATTTGTCTCAGCTACAGGTGAATAATGTTTGGCTCTAGAGATGATATTACAGATTGAAGGAGAGGGATCAATCCCTGAATCAATCATCTTCTCAACCAAATCCTCAGCTTCTTTCAGTTTTCTTTCTTTACAAAGAGCTTCAATCAAATAACTATAGCTAGCAACATTTGGAGTCAACTCTTTCTCTTCCATCTCTCTCAGCAACCTCAGTGCTCTATAACTACTACTCTCTTTGCAATACCCAAGAATCATTGTATTGTAAATCACCTCATTCGGTTCTAACTTCTTCTCGAACATCGACCTAAAAACCCTCCATGCTTCACTCATTTGACCTTTGATGCAAAACCCGTGAATCAACACACTATAAGTATGAACATCCGGGACTAATCCTAAACTCTCCATCGACGATCGAAGCTGAATTGCTTTCTCCATGTTATCCGAACGAGCAAATGTGTCAATAAGAATTGTGTATGTTACTTTCGACGGTTTAATCCCTCTCTCTTCCATCTCCTTAACTATCTTAGCTGCTCCTGAAGTGTCTCCTTTGTTACAGAACCCTGAAACTAGTATATTATACGTGACGAGAGATGGAGAAAGACCTCTTGACTTCAAATCTCTGTATAAACTCAATCCCTTGCCTAATTTTCCCACATTACAAAACCCATCAATCAAAGTGTTGTAAGTTATCAGGTTTGGGTTTATTCCGTCACTCTTCATTTGATCAATCAGCTTATTCGCTTCACATGCCTTCATCTCTCTACATAACCCACCGATTAAGGTATTATATGTAACAATGTTACACGAAACTCCTCTCTCACGCATTTCGTCGAACACTTTGAATGCATCTTTAGTTCTTCCGTCTTTACAGAGCCGATCCATCACACAGTTATAAGTGTAAAGATTTGGGAAAACTCCATCAACCTGCATTTGCTCGTACAGCTCAAATCCTTGATTCTTAAACCCGTTTTTGAGTAACCCATGAATCAAAACAGTGTAAGTAAGCTCATTAGCGACCAATCCGATTTTCCCCATTTCGGAAAACAAATCTTTAGCCTTTTCGATTTCCCCTTTCTTGCAACACCCATCGATTAAAGTAGTGTAGATAACGACGTTTGGAGAAAACCCATTCTCTCTTAACTCAACAAGAAGATTAAAGCTTTTCTCAATTTCCCTAGCTTCGCAACAGCCTTTGATCACAATCCCAAAACTGTACACATCCAAATCAACTTTGCACTTATACTCGTTGAAGAAAACCCACCATTCGTTGAATGAACATGATCCAACAATGAAACTCAAGAGATTATTGAAGCAATTCGATCGTGGAGCAAAACCCTTATCGACCATTTCGTTGAAATAAGAGATCGCTGATTCTAGAGATTGAGATCGTACATAAGAGTTGATGATTACCTCGTAGAGTCGAAACTTGGTTTTCGAACTTTCTGAGTCTGTCAAATACTGTAACAGAGAGGCAGAAGTGAAGAATTGGGAATGGATTCTCCCAGAAATAACTTGAAGTAGAAGCGATTGAGCGTGAGAGAATAAGTTCCCAGAGAGAAAGAGGCGAAGAAGAATTGATAATGACTCCTGTGTGTGTTGAAATCCATGAAATTTCGAAGAATTCAAGAGAGAAAAAGCCTTAAATGGAGGAACTTTGATCAAATTCGCCAACAGAACGAGTTTTTTCTCCGCCATGGTTGATACGTCTAAACACAGAAACATTCAAGCGCCTTGTATATATATTAAAAGTCAGAATTTTGCAATACCTTCGAAATTCATGTGATGTAAAACATACACCAATGCCTTTGTTGATAATAACCGTTGTTGATGATTTGAATTTGCAGATACATTCTGTTGAATTTTCTTCCAGAGTAGTTTCTTTGTTCTACTCTGAGAAGAAAGATACAAAAAGGCTCAGAACTTTTTTCAAATTTGAAGAGAAAGAACAAGATACATCTACAACCTCAGATCTCTAATGCAGACTCAGAGGTCATCAACATCATCCTTGTCCACTCTCCTGCTCCAAGGCAAGCTATAAAATCACTTCTATGATACGCACGCCCTAATGATCCAGTAGTTAAACTAGTTATCTAACGTAGTAGTACGAAAGAACAAAAACTGAACTTTGTGGTCTCTATGTTCAAGGATCAGTGTATCCAGAAACAAATCAATGCAACAGAAGATTGCTCTTGTCTTGTAAAAAAGACCAAGTAAGCTCCTTCACTTGAAACTAGACGTTCTTCTCTTCCCTTTGGTGGTTTCTTGTGTTTAAATGTGCAGTGGTCGATCCGTTTGAATGATAACTGAGAACGAAGAATTCAGTGACGATACTGAGCTGTTGGGAAGTTTTGTTACCAACCAATGACAGCCTCAAGGATAGACCAATGCCAATTGCATAACCAAAACATGTGGCCTAATTGGTAAGCTAATACAAAGTCTTTTGTGTTCATCTGCAGCACTTTAAATTTGAGATAAACTGAAAAGTCTTGTCGAAATCACTGAAAAGGGGATCAGTTCTCTGCAACCTTAAGCTTCTGAAATCAAATTTTTCTGATTGGATAGCTTACATTGACAAATGCAAACGTGCAGGTCCTTGATAGTGTATCCAGTTTGAGTCATGAATGAATACTTCCGAGGCTGGTGGTTTTGACCGTTTGTCAATCCTCTTTGGTAACACTTTTTTCGCCCTTTACACTTATGTGCACAAATTAACTAGCTTTAGCTTCTTTGTAAACACCTCTATAGTCAATTGATTCTAAACAACAAGTAGAAACTTGGTACATTATTATTCATGAATATGGCAGTTCACTGAAAAGAACTTTGACTATCTTTTAACTAAGAAACAAAAATTACGTCAAGATCATTACAAGTAGAGACTATAGAACTAAAAGAACGTAAAGATTGCTAATTTAGTCAATCAAAACCATTCCTTTGTGCTATACTTTTACAGATAGTGAAGATCCTACTTCCAATCAGCCTGGTTTATCCGAAATCCAAAATCGCGAGAAACACATCTGACCGCAGGAGCGAAACAAGCCAGAATAGTTACAGTTCGACTGAGAAGAAGATTCAAGATGCAACATCCGAGATCAGGAACAATTCATGATGGTAGGATCTGTGTGTCTACTACCCCAAATAAATGAACCTTGTTCTGCTAATTTGTGAAACATTCAGAGCCTTTGTTCCGATGACCAAACATTGCTCCAATTGCCGATGATCAGTCAGTTTCCTAAATATACAACAAAACACTTAACCCGGTTTCATTTTCCGAGTTCAAGCCATTGGCCATTATGGTTGCCAGAGTTATTCTCCTCCATCGGCTCTGACTTAACATCAGAACCTTGTTCTTCCTCTCGGTTACCCGCTTCTCGTCTCTCCTCATCCTCTTCCTCTGCAGCACCCAATTCTTCAGCTCTTCTAGCTCGCTTCATCCCAATCGAAACTCCAAACAACCTTGGTGTTAAATCCTCATCGAGCTTCAGACCAATCCTTGTTTCTATTCTAGAAGCCATAGCCATGGCTTCACTCATCCCTTGTCTCTCTGGTAAAAGATCCAACGGGTTCCCTTCTGGTAACAAATTCGCACAATCCACTTGACCCGTTGTGAAATTCGACATCAATGTGTAGATATTCGAATACAACCCTTTAAGCTTTGTCAGCTCCTGACTCAACTGTACATTCTCTTTTCTCAACCGCTCGTTCTCCTCAATCAGCTCCGGTTCAGTGGTGCAGCTCGTTGTCCTCTGCAGAACAACACCAACCGCTCCTCCTCCTCCTCCTCCTCCTCCTGTAGCCGCAGGCGAAGAATTAGAAGAAATCACCTGTTCTTCTCCAGAATTCGACGGAGACACAGCATGAGCTACAACTGGAACCGCTGCAACCGTAACAGCTGAAGCCGCTACTGCCGCCGCAGCCGCAGCTGCTATAGCAGGCTGAGAAATTTTCCGTCTTTGAATATCCCGAAGTAGAATCTTCTCACCTCTCCGGAAACATTCATTAGAAAACTCCCACCGATCCGGAACTACTTTTCGAAATCCCTAAACCAAATCAGAGCTTGAGAAACTCACAACGAATTTGAATATCGAGATTTGATTCAAACTAAACTGAGAGCAAAACTCACGTAAGTATTGAGCTGACGAACAAAACTTGAGAAATTGTTGTGCTTGAAGTATTTCGGAAGAAGATCTCTGGCGAACTCAGCTGGTCTCCACACGATGAATGTTGAACCATCATCGTTCCACGAAATCAATTCGTCATAAACCGGATCATCTACTAGCTGATACGTTTTCGTCAAGAACGGTGTCGGAATCGACCTCTGTGAATCTCCCCCTCCACCACCACCACCACCACCACCGCCACATCCACTGCTTCCTCCACTGTTCCCGGCGCTACAACCGCCACCGCCGGCTACCGTCGGAGTTTCACCGGTTTGTTCCCCCGGCATGAGTTTTAAATCAACACAGACCTCAAAAACCTGAACTTTTTGTTTCCCAATATCCAAAACAGAGATTAGATTTCATATACAGAGGAATCAAATCAAATACGAAAAATTAAAATGATGGATTTTACCAATGGAAATAAGTTTTTTTTGGTTATTGTTGTTGCTTGAATAAACTTCGAATCATACGATCGGAATCACAGAAACTTGGCACGAAAGAGAAAGGAGATGTCTTTCAGTTTCATATTCTTCATCTCACAGACCCATTAAACCAAATCCAAAACACCAAAAAATTTCTGCCTTTAACGCAAACTTTTCACCTTTTTCTCTACTAACCAACAAAGAGATTCCCACAATACAGAAGGAACCAATGATGAACACACGTTGATCACAAAGCTAGAGAGAGAGAAGGAGATTGCGATGGAGTTGTGTTTGAGGTTCTAGAAGGTTCTGGCAAATACGGATTGATAAGAAAGAGAAAACATAGAGAGAGGAGAGATGAGAAAAACAGATCGGAAGTTCCAGAAGGAAAAAAATATGTTTTTAGTATAAAAAAAAACAAATAGAGAAGAAAAAAGTGAGTTGGAGGAAGAAAAGGGTATAATGGGGAAAAAAGTGAGGGGTCCATAAGAAGGAAAGAGTAGAGGAATGTGCGAGAAGAGCGTATGTGTCTTCCTCTCCTTTTACAGAAGTTTTTCTTTTTTTTCTTTACGCCATTTTTTTTTTGATAAAATATTTCAACTAACAAAAACATATTTTAAGATATCTTAAAAAATTATTTAAAATAATGAAATTAGTTTTATTTTTTAAACTATCACTAGTTTTTTTAAATACCATAAAATTAAGAATAAGTTAAAAAATTTATAATTTAAATAACTAATTTTGGATTAATAATTGATTTCAAATGTAAATCTCATTAACAAAAATTATTTTATAAAAATAACACATGAGAATAGATATACAAAAATATTTTTTTGACATAAAAATAATTTATAAATATCAATTATATTTCAGTCATTTATTTTGAATGTAATTTTAATGATGAAGTATGATTTATAAAATAAGATACAAAGCAAATATTTTGAGAAGAAAACTCTAATTGATATAAAATATAAATCAGATTTTTTTAGAATTATATTTTATAAAAATAAATATAAAATAAATTTTTCAAAAATAATTTATAAAAAAATACAAAATAAAATTTTCGAAAAATGTGTTCCGTAAAAATAAATTTGTTGGCAGTCCTTATCATATTATATAATATAACTAAAGTTTTCTTTTCGATTGTAAAAAAGATACAAACAAGATTTCATGGAAATCTATTTTATAAAAAAAATATATATATAAAACTGATTTTTTGAAAATTTTATTTTGTAAAAAAAATATAAACCAAATTTTATGTGAAATCTGCTTAATTTGCAACCATTTATATTTAAATTAATAATTAATTTAAACCCAAAATTAGATCGTAATTATAACATCAACAAATTTATATACATAGTCAAATAAATACAATTATATTAAATTCATATATAATATTGATAATTTATATGTAATTGGTCTCGCATATGTTATGATTTTTGTTGTTTTTGTTATTATGTAATATAAATTTCACTAATCTATTTTTTCGAGACAAAGTGGTTGTGAATAATGGAAAAACTGCCGATTCTATCATAAAATTATGATTTTGGGATTATATATAAACAAACTATCACGTCATACCGATATCTATATGAAATATCTTTAATCTTGAATTTAACCTACAAATTTTAAAATCGTGGTTAATTCCATCAAACGGACGATTTTTGTGTATTTTTCGGTTACACGTGTTGATGTGGCCACCATTTTTTCTTTTTCATCACCTTGTAGCCAGAAATTCGTTGGACGAGAAGCAAAGTTTCGGTTTAAATATATTATTTTCTTCTTCTTTATTCTGTGAGATGGACTAATCCTAAGTGCAAAAGCCTCTACCTCGAGATTATTAAGTACAAAAAATAACACAAATTTTTAGGTGAAAATAATTATTTTTAATAAATAATTTAAAACAAAATTAAAATATTGTATTTGAATTCTTATTTTTCAAATTAGGATTTTAAATTATTTTAATATTAAATTTTATATTATTAGTGAAAATTAAAATTAATAATACTAAATTTAGAATAAAAATTTTAAATAGTATTATTTTAAATAATTGTCTAATAATAAGAGGTGTACGAGTTTGAAAGACCATATTTTCAAGGAATTTTTTTGGACATAATAAATGGTGGAAAAGTTAAGAGTCATACTTTTTGTCGAATAAATGTTAAGTTTTGTACATGATCGTTTTGACATATCCTATCATATCCAAATTTTACTAAACATAAAAACGGATTGATTCCAATAACATGTCGAATATAGGTAATTCTAATTTTAAATTAAAAAGATTGTACGACTAAAAATAATTTTTAAATCGAACCAAAGATGAACATGATTCACGATTTGAAATGTCTCTAATTTGTAATGAATTATGCAAATGAATTATGCAAATGAATTATGCAAATGAATTATATAATTTGTAATAAAATTTATTCCTCAAATATAGTAAAATCATGGATTCGAAAATTATCGAAAAGTTAAAAATTATAGAAAAACTCAAAACAATGATTCAAACTATCTAAACAAAATCTATAGAAATAAAATCAACAAAAATCAAAATCATGTATCTAAACAAAGTTCACCTAAATAAGAAAACAAAAACAACCAAAAACCTAATAAAATCGATCAAAAATAAAAACATCAAAAATGAAATATCTAAATTTAATCAAAATACACTGAAAATAAAAATACCCAAACTTTGATCTAAAAACCACAAAAAATACTGAAAATTGATACAATATCTTCCGACAACAGACATGGGTTCAATGGTTCTACGGTCTGCAGTGACGTTGGGTTTGATGGAGGCGCTAGATTCGACAGAAGTGATGTTTGACGGAGGCGCTGGGTTCGATAGAGGTGATGTTCGACGGTGGCGTTGGGTTCGACATAGGCGATGGATTCCATAGGGTGCTGGGTTCGACGGAGACGTTTGGTTCGTTAGACGACGGTGCACTAGAACAGAGGCGGTGAAAAATCCACGGCGCTGGCTCCTTCTTAGATCGCATAATAGAGTGGAGAGGCAGTATCGAATGAGGTGGGGCAAAATTATGATAAGATTTGAAGTTAGTTTTTTGTATATATGAGGAGTAAAATTGGTTAGATTAAAAAAAGTAGAATTTATGCAACTTTTTAAATAAATCTACTTTAAATTTAAGTTTTGGTTTAGTCAAATTTATGGTTTGTACAATTATATTAGGAAATTTGTTTTACATTTCATTTCTCGGTTTAGTTCACTTTTTGATTTCTGTAGATTTCTTTGAATCTAAGCTTTCACTGAAAACTTTTTTTTATATAAATATATGAAATACTAAACTTTAAATTAATTGAAAATAGTTTAACTTGGTCCGAAAAATGCAAGTGCGTGCAAAAGGGTACATGTCTCTCTCCACTTTCGGTTTATTTGTCATTTGTGGCTAATTTTACTCTAAATGTACATTCAAATAGGAGGAGAATACACCTCGATTGGTCGCAGGCGTACGTATCAAGCAGGTGGGATTACCAACGAGCAGCAAACTCCTTGCGACTCTAATTGGGAAGAAGAAGAGTGATGTCGTGTCTGATGACGAGTAAATGATGGAGAACAAATTTCAAACGATAGGGTGAGTACTCGTTATGTTGAATGTTGTTGTATGCTAGGTCAAAATATTATTATGTTGTTTAGGTGTTTTTGTCGGTTGTTTTTGAGGTTAGTGTAGAACTATGCCGGTGTAATATGGTTTGGAACTGATGTGTGTTTAGGATATTAGAATCTAATTCAAATCAATGGTTGTCTATTGGATCATTCATAAATAGTTGTTTTGAACGTTACTCAGGTTTGGTTGTGTGTATGTGTGTGGTTGGTCATTTTTTGATGCACGTACATTGAGATGCCACAGTTAGAACAAAAAGAGGATATTGTTAGCATAGAAGTGCGAAGGTGGATGTTGCACAGCGTAAGTGTCCAAGTAGACGTTGCACAGGTATTGCAATATGATTGGAGCTCATGAGCTCTGATGTGGCATTTCACAAATAGATGAGCAATATAAAATACTTTGCAAGACAAAAATCTAAGGTGAACGTTGCATAGGTGGTGCAACAACACACGGTGTCCGGTTGTACATGTGGTGAAATCTGATTAGAGCTCATGAGATGTGACGTAGCGTATCACAAGTGAATGATCAGTGGAGAATATTATGCAATACAATAATCTACACAATAAAGAAATACATATTTGATGAATATTGAAAATTCACTAAATATGGAAGTAGGGAATATCTAAGCAGTCATATAAATAGTTGTATGATGAAAAACTTTAGAATTAGTTTTTTTTTAGATTCAAAAAAGGAGTAACTTGTGGGTTATAGAACTTGGCGAGTGAACAAAGACTAAGTGCAACATTCCTTGCACAAGTGAGTTCGGATAGATTAAGAATTGGTTAGAGTCGAGTCAGGTGTGACATCGCGTAAAGCTGATTAAACTTGTAAAAGAACTTATTTAAGTGATTTCTAATAAATTTGCGTGAGTTTGCAAACGTAAACTTATGTTAACTATTATTCTATTGTACTTCTTTCCTGTATGATGTTATTCATTCATATGAGCTATGAAATGCTTAATTATAATATCATGACTTCTATTTCTTTTGCTATTGATGTGCACTTATTTGATAAATTTAATCAAATAGACTTTTTTGACCCAAAAACATTCAAAAAAGCTAATAAAACACCAGTCCATCCTAAATTTTATATTTTTAATATATTAATTTAGAAATATTTTTTAAAAAATAAAATTATTTCAATGTGTTATTTACAAAAATATGTTATTATTAAAATGAGTTTCAAATAAATATATAAATACATTAATAAAATAATTACAATATGTGTCATTCATTTTAACTTGATAAAAATTAATATATTTTATTAAACTAACTAAAAAACAACTATTTATTTTGAAAAAAGAATTCTTTTTATTTCCTTAATTTACATATACGAAATTTATATATAATTAATAGTAAATCGCAACATGTTAACATAAATAATAATCAATATTTTGGTAGACATAATCATATTTTAAATCTTAAATAATAATCTTTCATAAATATAATAATATATTTTATAACTAAAACTATATTATATTATTTAATAATTAGTTTATTCCGTATATGTGTATGACGCCGGTATAAACCTAATTCTAATAATTAGTGAATCATTTATATTTTAATGATTACAAAACCAAATAAAAAGTACATTTTGGTATGATGTCTTCCTTACATATAGAAAATATGTTTGCTATCCCAACTATAAGGACAAAATATCTCCACCTTTAAAAGCTTTCTATTTTCATTTGTTATTTGTTAACTTAATTTAATTAAATGTAGAAGTAGTAACCAACTGATATTAATTTTATAAAAACTGTTATATACACACAATTGCGATTTAGGATGGTAAACCAATACTAAACATAACAAACCAAAAATAACAAATCGATCTTGAATTAATGTAACATAAAAAGAAAGAAGAAAAGAGTAATAGCATAAAATAATATATTATTAATTTTTTTCTTCTAAATTTAATATTTTAAATTTAAAATTATAAAATATTATAAATTATTTTCTGAAAATATATATTTAATATAAACAAAATACAAATAAAATTAAAATATTATATTTAGATTATTTTTTAAATTTTGGATTTGATTTTTTTTATCAGAAAGAAATCTTATTAAATTTATGTTATTTTTAAAAATTTAAATTAATAATATTATATTTAGAACAAATTTTTAAAAAAGTATTATTTTGTCAATTGCTCAAAAGAAAATAGTGTGAACTGATACTTCACCCAACACATATATAAGATTTGTCTATTCCAATTTTTCTAAAAATATAGGAGAAAAAAAGTAATTCAATGATGACAACAATAAAAAAAGTTTATTGTTGTGATAATTTTGATTGTAGTGTGTACCTTTATAAATAGCATCGATGCTGAAAAAGGATAAAAAATTATAAAAAACAAACCATAATAGGGTTGTTCGTTTCGTAGCCGTAGAAAGTTGCGGTTACGTCATGCAATTAAACATTATTCGTTTGACCACTGCAGCTTTCTGCGGTTAAATGCTTTGGTTGACCGCATAAAACTGTGGTAAAAAATTTTAGTCGCTCTTATTTGCCTACACGAGTGAATCCATATATAAGAGGATGTTCTTATTTCACTATATGCAGACGTGGCGTGTCTTCAGTCAAGGTTGCTCCAATACCTTCTTTTCGAAGCAATGTTGTTCAATAAATTTTCCACTGAGTTATTAACAAAAAAATATAAGTAGTTAATAAATGTATTCAATTTTGAGTAACACCGTAAAATAACATCATTTTAATTTTATTTTCTAAATTTAACAAAATAAAAATAAAATCCTAAAAATAGTATAAATTATTATGTGAAAATAATTATTTAATTTAAATAAACTATATATAAAATTAAAACATAATATTTGGATTCATATTTTCCAATTTATGGTTTAATTTTTTTTATTAAAAAAAGCTTTTAGTTATTTTATTATTAAATTTATGATATTTTTATAAATTTAAATTATTAGTGATATATTTGGAACCAAAATTTGAAATACTGCTATTTTAATCAATTACCTTTAAATTTTTATTTTATTCATATTAATCTCTATAGTGTTTAATTATTGCTACGGAATTATCTCTAATATTTTTTAACATTAAAAAAAAAGTAAATTTAAAAAATAATGGTATGTCATTAGAAAAAATGACATGGATAAGAAAACTATGACATAGTGATTAGTCAAATATGGCATGACAATTTTAAACATAAATTTATTTGTAAAAAATAAATTAATCGAATATAACATAACAGTTTTAAATATAACTTTATTACTAAAAAATAAATTAAATCATATATATTAAAATAGAAGTAAATTTAGAGAAAAAGGTACATATCATTAAAAATGGTATGATTAAAAAAACTAATATGAGTAAAAAATTATGATCTTCTATAAATATGTATGTCTATATATACAAATATTTTCTCAAACTGAATATGAAATATAATTCAACGATTAACACCAAACACACATTAGAGCTTGTTTAGTATGGGAAATTAAATAGTAGGGAGCTAACCTTATATGATTTCTTAGGGTTTACAAGAGATGTGTGTCTGAAAATCAGAAGACATGCAAACAGAGTCGGATCTGAGTACAAACAAAGCAATTTCGTGTTTGCGACCCTCAATATTAATACAAAAAAATCGGACCTTATTTTAAAAATACTTTTAGCAAAATGGCAAATAAAAAATAGAGTGCTTTTTTAAGTTATTCGGTTCAAATATTTTTACCAACATAATTTTAAAAAAATTAGAACAATCCTTTTTTTAATATAAAATGACTCATTATTTTTTTTCGGTTGCGTTCCTTTTAAAGTCAGCACCGACTCTGATGCAAGACTAGAAAAGAGAGTGATTGGTAGCTTTTCGAATTGAGAAGACACAAGTGAGCTTCCTTTATATAGAGAAGTAACAAATGACCTCATGAATGGACGGAAAAAGGCCAAAATCAACGTGAATAATTCTCGTCGTGCTCATTTCAACCTGAATTTAGTAGCAGTGCGTTAAACCACATGAACAATGATATAATTTGAACTTTATACACGAACTATATCGAGAGTGCTTTTTTCAACGAAATTTTTAACGTCGTCCATGAACCATAAAAACTGCTGACTCATGTGACACATGGCAGCTGACTCAGCATATCAATTGATGGACGAAAATGCAGTTTAAAACTACGTCGTTTTGCATTTTAACCAAAACGACGTCATTTTGACTTATGATAAAAAAAAATTATACAGATTAAAAAAAATCAATTTGTAAGATCTAACTACACAAAAATATTTCATCTAAAATATATATACATATATATATATAATTTGAAGAATGTAAAATTTACAAAAAAACAAAACCATGATATAAATAGGAATTTTTCAAATCCTCTCGATTCCAAAAATCCCTATCGCAACCCCTTAGATGTCGATTTTCCAAACCCTCTTGATTTTGATTCCTATTGATTTCAAAACCCTAACTTCAAATCATGGCTTTTTTTTGTTGTAAATTTTATATATTTCAAATCATATATGTATATATATATATATATATTAGATGAAATGTTTTGTGTAGTTAAATCTTCAAATTGATTTTTTAATCTGTACAATTTTTTTTATCATAAGTCAAAACGACGTCGTTTTGGTTAAAGTGCAATACGATATAGTTTTAAACTGCATTTTCGTCCATCAATTGATATGCTGAGTCAGCTGTCATGTGTCATGTGTCACATGAGTCAGCAGTTTTTCACGGTTCATTGACGACATTAAAAATTTCGTTGAAAAATACACTCTCGATATAGTTCATGTAGAAAGTTCAAATTATATCATTGTTCATGTGGTTTAATGCACTGGTACTAAATTCAGGTTGAAATGAGCACGACGAGAATTGTTCACGTTGATTTTGGCTTTTTTCTCTGAATAGACAAGATATAACAAGAGGCATTAAAGTCATTAAATATGTATATTCTTATATTTTGTTTATAAGAGTAGTGTAACTAAGGAATTATTATGCTTTATTAAGATAATTGTATTAAAGAATAAATATTTTGGTCAATATTTTGATGAGATATAGCAATCTCCATACTTTTTTACGATGGTTAAAATTTTTTTTATTTTATTTAATTTTAATCAAGATCTATAAAATAGTTATATTTATTTATTATATTTCATTTCAATAAAAACGGTTGGAAAATTGTTGTAAATAGTTTTTTCCGACAAATTTGTGTCAAATTTTGTCCATCAATTTTGTTTAAAAATTACTATCTTTTATAATATAACAGAAATAAAAAGAAAAGAATAATATTTTAAAATTTTTATTCCAAATTTAATGTTTTAAACTTAAAATTTAAAAAATAACATATTTTAAAATTTTTATTCCAAATTTAACGTTTTAAACTTAAAATTTCAAAAATAACATAAATTATTTTCTGAAAATATATATTTAACATAATCCAAAAACAAATATAATTAAAATATAGATTCAGATTCCTTTTTTTTAATTTAAAGTTTTAATTTTTCCTTATTAGAAATTTTTTTTTTGTATTTTTAATATTAATTTGTACTATTTTAAAACTTAAATTAATTATGTTATATTTGGAACTACTTTTTTAAAAAAATATTATTTTTATCAGTTACCCATAAAAAATGACATGTTTCTTTGATATATTCCTATGAACCATAATCAATACCAAATTAAACTGAACTAACAAAAACATGAACTAATCAAAATCTTAGTTACATTATTTTGAAGAAGAAAAAAAACTGTTTAATATAAAAAACGTAACACAAATTTAATAAAATGTGAACTGATTAGCAACCCAACACCTATATTGGATTTATGACACTATATATAAGACTTATTTATTCCATTATTTTTAACAAAAAATAAGAGAGAAAAAAACAAAATAGTTTAATGATGACAAGAACAAAAAAATTTCTTGTTGTGGCAATTTTGATTGTAATGTGTATGTTTATAAATAGCATCAAAGCTGAAAAAGGATCTAAAGATTATAGAGAGCAAATGATAATAAATAAAGGTTGTGATCCAAAATTTCCAACAGTCAAGTGTCATTTGTCTAAACCAGTAAATCCATATACAAGAGGATGTTCTCATTTCACTAGATGCAGACGTGACGTGTCTTCACATAGGGTTACTCCTATACCTTACTTACGTGGACATGGCATGGCTTCGGTTAGGGTTCCTCCAACACTTTCCTTTAGAAGCAATATTGTTCAATAAATTCTCCAAGGAGTTATTAACAAAAAACAATAGTAATTAATAAAGTTATTAAATGTTTTATTCTATTCATATTAATCTCTATATCTTTTTATTATTATTGCCGAATTATCTCTAATATATTTTTAACATTAAAATAAAAATAAGTTTTAAAAAATGATGATATGTCATTAGAAAAGATGATATAGTTAAAAAAAATTATAATATGACATTTAATCAAATATTACATGATAATTAATAAAAATTAAAAATGATATGAATAAAAAAGCTAATATTACTAAAAATTATTATCGTTTATATATTAAAAGAGAAGTGTGTTCTGAAAAAATGTTTACATGTCGGTATAAAAAGATAACACAACTAAAAACAATTATGACATGACGATGACGTTTATTCTGATGTGACATAATAATTTTAAATATAAATTTATTTCTAAAAAAATTATATAAATTAGAAATGAGTTTAAAATAATGTTTAATACCATGTATTTGTTCAATTTTATGGTTTATTTAAGTTTTATGCATTTATAGTTGCTTTAAATAATTAATTTAGTTTGACAAATTACTATGAATAATTTGTATTTTTTCCAGTAATAGTTATTACTTTTATATGTGTATTGAATTTTTCATATTTTAATCAATATCCAATTATATAATTGGTAATTTAATAAATTAATATGTAAAGTTGAAACTTATTTTATAAAAATAGCCAAAAATATATAAAAAAAACTAAAATGGTTAAATGTTAAGTTTTATATATCTTGACCCAATTTTTTGTAAAAGAAACAATTCAATGGACTCAGTTGAATAATAATTATCTCTAAAGTTTGTTATTCATGAAACATGAAACAATGAATTTTCAGCACTCACTGCTCATACACCATTTGTATAGCTCAATGACTTACAACATGATTATTTAATATTTTCGTAATAAATATGTCATTTTGTTGACTAGTTAAAAGTTTTCAATGGTAATTCTCTAATAATGATTTTATAATAAAAACTTCAAATTTTGTTAATGTATATAAAATATTTTAATAATGAAAATAAAAATTGACCTAATCTAATAATTAAAAAAATTTGTGTTATTTTACCTTAAGTTATTACAGTAACTAGGTGTTACCCCGCGCGTATCGCGCGGATTGTATTTTTCCATTATTGTTGTTTCATCTTTAAAAAATATATCATTTTTATGATCAGTGACTTTGTAGAATTTTTTACCGGTAGTGAACATGATTTTTTTTTTACTTGTAAACTGAGTTAGCCTTCAAAATATGTTCGAACCAAAAAATTTTGTTTGTCGAAATAAATCTTTATAGTGTAGTAATTTATATCTGGTATATAGTGATTTTAAAAAATAGAATAATATATTAGAGAAAACTATAATTTATTTTAAAATAAAACATAAAAATACATTAGAAATAGTTTTAAAAATACATATTTCGCTTGATGAGGAAAAAAGTTGAATTTGTAAGTTAGTTATTTTAGAACTAAAATATAATATTTATAACTAATCAAAAAATAAATCAAACAAAAAGCAAATACAGTGTTCATATATTGACTCCGTATATAGTATAGTGAAAATAAAATGAGAAATTATAAAAAAAAATCTAGGTAAGAAGAAAAGTACTTCAAATCTTTATAAACATAATTTTTTGTCGCGGAGTAGCATTTCCAAATCTATGAGTGTGTTGCATTTGTTAAAATTCTGAACTTTCCAAAAACAAATAAATCTGACTAGTATTTGTTCTTTACAAAAATTTCCATCAAAATCAGCGAAAAAGGTAAAAATATGAGGGTGAGAAGTAGGAATAAGAATTTTTGGATGGTGTAATTAGTTTTTAGTGATCGTGTGCAAGATTTGTGATTGACGATACGATAGTTGGTGTTTTATAATGTTGGTAATGTAGGATCTTAAGAAAAACGATTTAGAGATTGTTCATACTTTCTTTGTTTTCGGAAAATAACTCCATTGATAATAAAACCTTAATACACTTCGACATTTATAGAAAACCTATTACATTACAAATGATTATACGTGTATGCCGTTAGACCACACTGTCCAAGGCTGAGAATCTATTTCCCAGCTAGATGGGATCTTGCAGAGTCGTACCCCTGAAATCATGATTTCTTCGTGATGTTTGCTTCCTGGTTTTGTCGTCTGCAGTGTCCTGCAAAGACACCGTTCGAGTGATGACAGTGGGCTTGGGAGCTGAGCAAAGCCCAACATCTTGACTTGAGTCTATGTCGTCTATACATCCCCGCAAACTTGGTGTGGGAGATTCTTGCACACCGAGTTTGAACCGTAGTTCCATGAATGGTTGAAGACTTAATGTTTTGGTGAAGATATCAGCTAACTACAGCTTTGCTGAAATATGCTTCACAAGCAAAGTACCATGAGCAACTCTCTCACGTACATAATGATAATCTAGCTCGAAATATTTTGACCGAGAATGAAGAGTGCGATTGGCACTGAGGTAAACTGCTGACAGATTGTCGCAGTATAACTCAGGAGTGGACATGTCTGTGACGCCCAGTTCTGCTAGTAGGGAATAGATCCACTTAATCTCCGAAGCTGTAATGGAGAGTGTTCTGTATTCAGGTTCCGTGGAGGATTTGGAGATGGTGGGATAACGTTTAGCAGACCACGAAATTAAATTAGAGCCAAGGAACGTGTAGAAACCTCCAGTAGATCGACGTGTGTTTTTGCATCCTGCCCAGTCACTGTCACTGTAGGCACGGAGAAAACAGCCAGACTGAGTAGATAGATTCAAACCCATTGACAGTGTTCCTTTAATATAACGAAGAATTTGTTTTAAGAGATGAAAGTCTGCCATTGTAGGCTCGTGCATCTTCTGGTAGATAAGGTTAACAGCGAATTGAATATCTGGCCTTGTCAAGGTCAGATACTGTAGTTTCCCTGCTAAGCTTCTGAAGTGAGTAGATGCAGAGAAAAGTTCGTTCTGTCCAGGTACTCGGTCGAGTTGTAATGGCAATGGTGTTGCCATAGGAGAACAATCCTTCATTCCTGCAAAAGTTAGAAGGTCAAGAGCATATTTTTCTTGATTCAAGAATAAGCCAGAATCGTGAACATGCGCCAGGATCCCGAGAAAGTAATGAAGAGAACCCATGTCTTTAATCCGAAATTCAGAATCGAGTTGTTGAACGAGATTCTGAATTAATGATTAATTGCTGCTGGTTAGAATCATGTCGTCAACTTACAAAAGGAGGTATATTGAATCTGATCCTTTTATGTAGATGAAGAGTGATGGATCTCCAAAGCTGCACACAAAAACCAATTTTTAGTAAGAATGAGCTGAATTTGTCATACCAAGCTCGGGGGATTGTTTCAATCCATAAATTGACTTCTTCAATTTGCAAATAAATTCAGGGTTCTGATTGTCGTTAAACCCTGCTGGTTGAACCATATAGACATCTTCTTGAAGCTCCCCGTGAAGAAATGCATTAGTTACATCGAGTTGGGTTATTTGCCATTTATTGATTGTGGCCAAATGCAGGACTATACGAACTGTGGCTGTGCGAACTACAGGACTGTACGTTTCCACATAGTCGATGCCTTCTTCTTGTTCGTATCCCTTTGCAACAAGACGAGCTTTCAACTTCTCCAAAGATCCATCAGCTTTAAGTTTAGTTTTGAATACCCACTTACAGTCGAGTGGTTTTATGTCCACTTGTGGAGGGACCAATTCTCATGTATTCGTAAGTTGAAGATGCTCCATTTCGATCTCCATTGCTTTGCGCCATCCTGGATCTTTGAGAGCCAAAGTAACGGTCTTTGGTTCAGGGTAAACTGGTTTAGTTACTGATACAAGCCTCGATTCAAGGCTTGGATGTGCGTGGGCTGTTTGGAGAAGTTTATGTGAGAAACTCGACCTTAAGCTTCTGGATAGGGGTTTTCTGGTTGGTAAAAGATGGAAGGGTGAAGTGAACCACACGAGGGGTGATGAACCTTGTGATAAATCACAAACTTAGATAGGAGGGCTGGTCTCAACTAGGTTCTAAGCGTACAAGTCTCTTGAGAGAATAAATTATAAAAAAAAAATTCGCACTTTATTAATTATCAAAAATGTTATCGAACTACAATGTTGGAAGGAGTCATATTAATATGCTCGACAGCTTGACCTTCTAGGGTCGACTCAAAGAGAAATGGAAAATTTATAAAATTGCACAAATGGAAATTTACAAAAGTGCATAACCAAAAAAAGAACATATTCCTAAAATGTCTTTGACTCAAAAATGTAATCAATCTAAATCCTACCCTACAAAACAGAAAGAGACAAATATTTGAATTGAAAACTTACCTTTCTTACCTCACGGCCAAGAAATAGAAGGTGGCCGTCTTTGTGGAATGCACGCGTCTTGCTCCTTGTCTTCGACTTGGAGTAGGGTTAGGAATCTTTGGATCCTGACCTCTCTTGCCACTAAATCCCAAGTCTCTGAAGTCTTTTGAATTATTGAGAAGCCTTTGGACTCTTCTTTGCACTTCTACCCCACTGTCCTTTGTCGATCATCCTCTAGGAGCTTGTCAACGCTTAAGCTGTATTTGTGGAAGAGTGCTCTTGATCTGCTCCTTGTCATTGCTCCTGGTGGCACCACTGGTGTAGAGACTTCCTATAGATGCATGTCTTAAAGCTGGTAGCTTATCTGGTCTGAGTCTCCTTGTGTAGATGTTGAAATATCTGTGTACTCGGCTGGATCGGCTGTACCGGTTGGACTGTACAAGGTGCTGGCCGGAATATCTTCTGGGTCGGCCAAGTTGATCCCAGAGCCGGCGGTGTCACCAAGGGGACCGGCAGTGTCATCCATGTCGCCACCAGTTGGGTCGGAGGTTTGGACCTCTCCACCGACAATGTTGATCAGTCTAGTCCTGTTGGTCGAGGGTCCGGCGGTACCGCTTGGGCCGGCAGTCGTGCCAAATGGCTCGGCTGTCTCGAGCAAGCTCCCTGGTCGGCCAGTCTGGTCTCCTGGTCGGCCATACGACCTGATGTCCCCATCATCCCCTCCCTCTTCAGTAGGTTTTAACCTCAAAACTAGTTCATCTGCATGGAAAGGGGCTAACTCAGTTACGTTGAACGTGTTGGACACATTAAACTCACCTGGGAGCTCGATCCGGTAGGCGTTGTTGTTGATTCTCTCAAGTACTCTGAATGGTCCATCTCCTCTTGGTGCTAGCTTGGAACTCATTAGGTTGGAGAACCTCTCCTGCCGTAGGTGTAACCACACCCAATCACCTGGTTGAAAGATCACCTCATTTCTTCCCTTGTTGGCATGAGTCACGTACTGCCCGGTCCTCTTTTCCAAGTTCTCTGCTACCTCTTGTGTAACTTCTTTATGAACTCTGCCTTGGAAGTTCCATTGAGGTTGATCATCTCTGCTGGTGGCAGTGGCGTTTGCTCCAATGGTGTGAGAGGGTTGAAGTCGTATACCACTTCAAAGGGTGTCTTCTTGGTTGCTGAGTGCACGGCTCGGTTGTAAGCGAACTCTATGAATGGCAGGAACTCCATCCAAATCTTGAGGTTCTTCCCTAATGTAGTCCTGAGAAGAGTTGATAGTATCCGGTTGACAACTTTAGTTTGGCCATCAGTTTGAGGATGGCAGGTGGTAGAGAAGAGTAGCTTCGTGCCTAGCTTCCTCCAAAGGGTCCTCTAGAAATGGCTGAGGAACTTGGTGTCCCTGTTTGATACGATAGTCCTTGGCACTCCATGAAGCCGTACTATCTTCCTGAAAAACAGCTCGACTGTTTGCGTGGCATCATTGACATTGGCACATGGAATGAAATGTGCCATCTTGGAGAATCTGTCCACCACTACAAAGATTGTATCTTTGTGGTTGATCTTGGGCAGACCTAGAACGAAGTCCATTGAGATGTCCACCCATGGATGTGTAGGTATGGGCAGTGGGAGATACAATCCGTGAGGGTGTACTCGGGACTTCGCCTTTTTGCAAGTCATGCACCTTGCTCAATGGGCTTCTACTGACCTTTTGATGTGTGGCTAGTAGAAGTGCTTCTTGACCACTGCTAGAGTCTTGTCGACACCAAAGTGTCCCATGAGTCATCTTCCATGAGCTTCTCGGATGATAAGCTCTCGTAATGATCCTTGTGGTATGCACAACCTTCTTTCTCGGAACAAGAATCTCTCATGGATGTAAAACTTGTCATGACTCCCTGTGCCACACTCCTTGTAGCTCTCAGCAAGGTCAAGATCATCCTTGTATAGGTCCTTGATGTGCTCGAACCCTAGGACCTTTGCCTTCATGGTGGATATCAAGGAAAACCTCCTTGATAGTGCATCGGCTACCACATTGTATTTGCCCTTATTATACTTGAGATTGGTTTGCCCTCTGAGGTGTTTGAGAGTCTCGTGATCAGTGTGGATCACAAACTCCTTGGATAACAAGTAATACTGCCAAGTCTCCAATGCTCGGACTATAGCATAAATCTCCTTGTCATAAGTGGGGTAGTTCAGTGAGGCACCACCTAGCTTCTCACTGAAATATGCCACTGGCCTCCCTCCTTGTGTTAGCACTGCTGCTATGCCTATTCCAGAGGCATCACACTGCACTTAAAACGTCTTGTTGAAGTCGGGCAGGACTAGCACGGGTGCATGTGTGAGGCTGTCTTTCAAGGCCTGGAATGGCTTCTCCTGAGCTTCTCCCTAGCTGAATCCCACGTTCTTCTTCACTACTGCCGTCAATGGTGATGCAATACTACTAAAGTTGGGCACTAATCTTCTGTAGAAGCTGGCTAGACCGTGGAAACTCCTTACTTGGCTGATGTTGCTTGGTGTTGGCCATTCTTGTATGACTCGAATCTTGTCTTCATCAACTTGTAAGTCCTGTGAACTCACAACAAAATCTAAGAAGACAAATTTATCAGTACAAAAGATACACTTCTTGAGGTTGGCATAAAGCTCTTCTTGTCGAAGGGTTTTAAGCACCAACTTAAGATGTGTGAGGTGATCCCTTAAGCATTTACTATAAACTAATATGTCATCGAAATAAACTACGACGAACTTACTGATGTACGCCCTAAGAACTTGGTTCATAAGGCGCATGAAGGTGCTTGGAGCATTAGTCAAGCCGAATGATATGATTTTCCACTCATAGAGCCCTTGCTTTGTCTTGAAAGCAATCTTCCATTCATCACCATCCTTCATCCTGACCTGGTGATATCCACTCTTGAGGTCTATCTTGGAGAAGACCGTGGCTCCATTCAGCTCATCTAGCATATCATCCAGCCGTGGTATCAGATGTCGGTACTTGACTGTGATGTTGTTGATTGCTCGGCAGTTTACGCACATACGCCACGTCCCATCCTTCTTGGGCACTAGTAGCACTGGTACGGTACATGGACTGAGGCTCTCTCGAACATAGCCTTTCTATAGGAGCTCCTTGACTTGCTTCTCAAGCTCCTTAGACTCTTCTGGACTCATCCGGTAGGCTGGCCGGTTGGGCAGGGTTGCTCCGGGCACGAGATCGATCTGGTGCTCTATGCCACGTAAAGGAAGCAAGCCTGCTGGTATCTCCTCTGGGAAATACATCCTGGAACTTGTTGAGGAGAGTTGCTACTTCAGGAGGTAGATCTACCTGTTCCTGTTCTATACTCAAATTTTCTTTGAAGACCATTAGTAACAGTAAATCCTTCGAGGCTAAAGCTCTCCGGACATGACTTGGTTGAATAAGAAAATTAGACTTGATAAGTTTCTTTTCCTTGCTCATTTGGAGTTGTAGCTCATGTACTTGGGCAGGTGTAAGAGGAGCTAGGCTGACCTTTCTCTTGTCATGCACGAAGGTGTATAGATTGGTTCGGCCATCATGTCTGGTCTCTTTGTCAAACTGCCATGGTCTTCCTAGCAGAAGATGGCCAGCTTGCATGGGCACCACGTCGCACACGACTTGGTCTTGGTACTTGCCCACACTGAATGACACAGTGACTTGCTCATGGATCTTGAGCTCCACTTTGTCATCGAGCCATCTCAGTCTATATGGTCGAGGATGCCTTGTCTTCTCTAGACCTAGCTTATCAACCATATATGCACTAGCAACGTTAGTGCAAGAACCACCATCTATGATGAGGTTACATACCTTTCCTTTGATGGTGCAACGGCTGTGGAAGATGTTCTCCCTTTGGATGGTCACTGAAGGATCCACCATTGCACTGAGAATGCGTCTTGTGACCAGTACTTGCCCCACATCAGGGTACTCAATGTCACCGTATTCTCTTTCTGGTTCATAGTCCTCTTTATCTTGGGACTCATACTCTCCAGCTTCCGTAATCAGCACTCCCTTGAGATGTGTCCGTGACCCCTACACTTGAAACAAGTAATGTCACGTGATCTTTGAGGGTTAGAGGACTTACTAGACTCTCTCTGGTCACGGGTTGGCTCAGGAGGCTTGCTTTTGAACCGTGACTCAATCTCTATGCTTTTGCCTTTGTCTACGAGCTTGGGAATGTTGCTTGGTGCCCAAGGCGTCTTAGGCTTGTTGCAGATGTCTTGGCTCTTATGTTTGATGTGCTGCTCAGCCTGGACAGATAGGTGGAACAAATCCTTGAAGTCATTGTAGATTTGCCTTTCCACCTTGCGGCTGATTCTTTCTTGAAGTCCATCTAAGAATTGTGCCATTAAAGTTTCCTCATCGTCATTGAGTTCCAGCCTGTTCCTTAGTCTCTCAAACTCTTCATAATACTCCTCTACTGATCTATTACCCTGCTTAAGAGTACGAAAACGTCATTGCAAATCTCTATGAAAATAAGGTGGAACAAACCTTTGTCTCATGAGGTCTTTCATGTCGACCCATGAGTCTACGAGCCTTAATCTTTTCCTCCTTCGGTCAGACACCTCACGATCCCACCAGATGAGGGCATTGTCCGTGAGTTGTGCTACTGCCATGGAGACTCTCCTAGGGCCTGGTTGGTTGTAGTGATCGAAGATGTGGTCCATCTTCCTCTCCCAATCAAGATATGATTTGGGGTCTACTTTTCCGGTAAAACTAGGAGGTGTTAATTTGACATCAGGATGAGTTACCCCGGTTGTAGGCGTGTTCATCTCCACCCTCATGATGTCTAGGAGGCATCCTTGGTCTCTGGTGATGACCATATGGCTAGAAGCCATCACCTTCTGCCTCTGGTTGCCGTGGAGGTCCTCTCAGCCTAGGGTGATAGTTACGAGGTGGTGTGTCCTCATCTCCATCTGGCTGGGGCTTCTCCTGTTCGTGCCGTGTCCTAAGGTGCTCAGGACTCTCAGCACGGTCTTGCTCAGCTCTCACGTGCCTTCTGGCCTGGAATCTCACAGGCCTCTCCACGCGCTCCAACCTCTCGTCGATTGATGTGAGTAGCGTTTGGAGGATGGTGAACATGGCCATCACGGCTTTGGTTGCTTCCCTATTCTCCTCTGCCATTGTGTACTACAAAGAAAGAAGACAAGTTATTCTGCTCTAAGTTGATTAGGAGGATTTTCTTTTATAGGAGAATTCAAAAATTGCAAAAATGAAAAATTGAGAAAAAGGAAAAACATGAAAAATGGAAAGTTTAGAAAAATGGAAACTTCCTACAACTTGTGCTAACTGTTTTTTTGGTCGAATTCTTTTTGGTATTTTTCTATTTTCTTTTTCTTTTCTTTTTTAATTTAACTTAATAATAATGGAAATATGATTCTAACAAAAAGAAAAGTCAAAAATTGTAATGCAATAATGAATCTAAGCCCTAGTGATACACGTAGAAGCTAGATGCACTCGGTTTGGAGTTTGATGTTATTTTTTTTATTTTTCTTGAATGCGATTTAAACTAATGAAAGAACTAAAAACAAAACTAGTTAAAGGATAGAAAAAACTTGGTTTAGGAGCTTTAAGCTCTGATACCAAAATGATACAAGCCTCGATTCAAGGCTTGGATGCGCGTGGGCTATTTGGAGAAGTTTAGGTGAGAAACTCGACCTTAAGCTTATGGATAGGGGTTTTCTGGTTGGTAAAAGATGGAAGGGTGAAGTGAACCACATGAGGGATGATGAACCTCGTGATAAATCACAAACTTAGAG
This sequence comes from Pugionium dolabratum, assembly GCA_018901945.1. Classification (NCBI taxonomy): domain Eukaryota; kingdom Viridiplantae; phylum Streptophyta; class Magnoliopsida; order Brassicales; family Brassicaceae; genus Pugionium; species Pugionium dolabratum. The sequence continues at coordinate 275,520 of JAEVFF010000186.1, forward strand.
CTAAGAGGACTGGTCTCAACTAGGTTTTAAGCGTACAAATCTCTTGAGAGAATAACTTGTATAAAGAAAATTCGCACTTTATTAATTATCAAAAAGGTTGTCGAACTACAATGCTGGAAAGAGCCTTATTAATATGCTCGACAGCTTGACCTTCTAGGGTCGACTCAAAGAGAAATGGAAAATTTACAAAAGTGCACAAATGGAAAACTTACAAAAGTGCATAACCGAAAAAGGACATATTCCTAAAATGTCTTTGACTCAAAAATGTAAACATTCTAAATCCTACCCTACGAAACAGAAAGAGGCAAATATTCGAATTGAAAACTTACCTTTCTTACCTCATGGCCAAGAAATGGAAGGTGGCCATCCTTGTGGCATGCACGCACCTTGCTCCTAGTCTTCGACTTGGAGTAGGGTTAGAAATCTTTGGGCCCTGACCTCTTTTGCCACTAAAGCCCAAGTCTCTGAAGTCCCTTGCATTGTTGAGAACCCTTTGGACTCTTCTTTGCACTTCTGGCCCACTGTCCTTTGTCGATCATCCTCTAGGAGTTTGTCGACCCATAAACTGAATTTGTGGAAGAGTGATCTTGATCTGCTCCTTGTCATTACTCCTAGTGGCACCACTGGTGTAAAGATTTCCTCTAGATGCATGTCCTGAAGCTGGTAGCTTATCTGGTCTGAGTTTCTTTGTGTAGATGTTGAAATGTCCATGTACTCGGCTGGATCGGCTGTACCGGCTCGACTGTGCGAGGTGCTGGCCGGAATGTCTTCTGGGTTGGCCAAATTGATCCCGGAGCCGGCAGCATCACCAAGGGGACCGGCGGTATCATTTATATCGCCACTAGTTGGGCCGGAGGTTTGGGCCTCTCCACCGGCAATGTTGATCGGTCCGGTCCTGTTGGTCGAGGGTCCGGCGGTACCGCTTGGGCCGACAGATGTACCAAATGGCCCGGCTATCTCGGGCAAGCTCCCTGGTCGGCCAGTCTGGTCTCCTGGCCAGCCATACGACCTGATGTCCCCATCAGTTACCGTAAGATCATACTTGGGATTGGGTTTAACAATTCCTTATTTAAGTCGAGTGGTCATTGGGTGCTGATTGGTCTAATTATTACTTACAGGAGGGCTGGCAAAGTGCTGTAATCCGGAAGTTGAAGCTGAAGCTGGAGCTAAAACAAAGAACTATGTACTGTTCTGAGATATTGAAGATGTCGAGGCTGAAGAGATTGGAGTGGTAGGTGTAATACCTGTCCTCTGAGTCGAACCAGGTGAGTTGTTGCCTATAGGAATCGGATCTAAGCTGAATGTACACCCAATACTCATTGGTTCGACGTGAGTAGGCATTACGAAGCTATCATCCGAAACGTGTTGAAAAGAGGTAATTACCGGTAAATCTTCTGAAGGAGTTGAAGTGCTAGTTGATGTTGGAGCATAATTTGATGGATCCTGAGACTGCCATGCTCGAATTAGCGGAGTAGACAAACAGAGTTGATAACCCTTGTAAATTGTTTCAAACGGAAACTGATTCTCACAGAAAATCACATGTCGGCTAATAAAGATTTTACCGGTGGGAGGATGGTAACACCGGTATCCTTTAAACTTGGCTGCATATCCTAAAAATACATAGTGTAGAGATTTAGGATCAAATTTATTTTTCGAATATGGTCGTAGATACGGAAAGCACGAACACCCGAATACACGCAATGCCGTATAAATGGGAGGTGATCCCATTAACTTTTCAAATGGACTGATGTTATCTGGTAGCACGGACGTAGGTAGAAGGTTAATCAAATAATTAGATGTAAACAGAGCTTCTACCCAAAGTGTGTGGGAACCTTGCTTTGAAAGAGCATAGCTAATCCGAGTTCAATTAGGTGTCGATATTTCCTCTCTGCGTGTCCATTCTGTTGAGGTGTGTATGGATCATGTGTTTAATTTCATGTTGTGCAAGATGTGAGGTGAATTTGTTGCTTGTAAATTCACCTCCACCGTCTCTTTGAAAAGCAACAATTTTCTGTTGAAACTGCACTTCAACCATTGTCTGAAATTGGCAAAACACAGTGAAGAAATTGGACTTAACTTTCAAAGGATAAAACCAAGTGAATTTGGAGAAATCATCGATGAAGATGACATAGAACCGAAACCCTTGATTAGATAAAATAGGAGCAGGACCCCACAAATCACTTGAATCTTTTCCAATGGTCTCACAGATACAGATTCAGAGGAAGAAAAGGGTGGCCTACACACTTTGCCTAATTGACATGCCTCGCACAACTGAGGACTTTGTTTACTTATTGTTATTCGATTGGTACTGGAAAGTTTTTGCAGAATCTCTTTATTTGGATGTCCAAGTCGCAGGTGCCATGTTGTATTGTTTGCAACTTGTTGTCGAGCAGAGTAAAAAGCAAAGAATCCCGGATTATCCAGAACATACAGGTTATTGTGCCTGTTGCCCTTGGTGAGTAACGCTTTTGTCACTTTGTCCTTCACAATCACACCATCAGAATCAAACTCAAACGAGCATAGAAAATCAGTAGTGAGTTTTGAAACCGAAAGTAAGGATTTTGTGATACTTGGACAGACCAAAACATCGTGAAGAGGGAGCATACCTTGATGACTAGGTAAGGTAGTAGAGCCGATATGAGTTATGGGCAAGAAATCACCATTTCCCACAATGACAGAGTCCTCTCCCTGATATGGTTTAGCAATTTGCAGCTGGGAAGTGGAGTGCGTGATATGAGTTGTAGCTCCGGTATCCGGATACCATTCACTGCCTGAAGTTTCCTGTCTTGAAATCCTCACTACAGCTAGAGCATTTTGTATTTTTGTTACAGCAAAATTAGGATCAAACATGTTATTACATTTGAAAGCAGAGTGCCCGAATTTCCCACATATCTGATAAGTGGGACGAGTTTCTGAAGAAGGCCTAGTTGGAAACTGCTGCTAAAAACCACGACCACGTGTAGAGTATGACCCTCGTCCCCTATATCCTCCCCGTGTCTGTCCTCTGCCACGCTGAAAGTATCCTCCTCAATTTACATTGTAGGAGTTCTGATAGTTACCTTTCTCTGCTTGAAATGCGAGGTGAGGAGACACTTCTGATAAGAAGGCATACGCTTGGAGTTTATCATCAAAACCGGTTAGTTTATAAGCAACATCCTCAAAACAGGGAGGAATCTGAGAGTCCATAGAATGTTCTATAACAGTAGCTATAGATTCATACTCTCTTCATAAGCTATTTAAAACTCCATATATTTTCTCTTGTTCAGAAATCGGTGCACCGATTGAATCTAACTGATCACATAATGTCTTTATTTCTGTTAAGTATTGAGCAAGAGGTTTGTTTCCTTTCATCGTAGTTTGTATACGTCTTTGAATATCTAACTTTCTGGTTGTCGAAATGCGATTGTATTTCTGAGCTAAGGAGTACCATACCTCTTGAGCAGTTCGAAGACCATAGACTGACCTTAGTGCATCCTCGGAGAGTGATCCAAACAGCCAAGCTAAGACTGTTTGGTCATTTTGTATCTAGGACAAGAACTCCGGGTTAGGTGTCTCGGTGTGGATGTCTCCTATTTGAACCGTTATTGAAGGGTTAGGTCGGGGAGTACCTCCATTGACATTTCGTACCAATTTCTGGCTTGAAAGCCATGATTCAAACTGGGTTTTCCACATCAAATAGTTGGAGGAGCTTAGTTTGAGGGTTACACATTGTGAAATGCTCAGGTTTGAGGCTACCACGGTTTGTGTATTTATAGGTAAAGGGTTTTGTGTTTGAATCGGTCTAGGAGAAGGAAAGAAAGATGAAGTTCCTTCCATGGCTCTTATACCATGTAGGATTCTTAAGAAAACGATTTAGAGATTGTTCATACTCTCTCTGTTTTCTGAAAATAATTCCATTGATAATAAAACTTTAATACACTTCGACATTTATAGAAAACCTATTACATTGTAAATGATTCTACGTGTATGCCGTTATAGCACACTATGCAAGGCTGAGAATCTATTTCCTAGCTGGATGGGATCTTGCAGAGTCGTACCCCTGAAATCACGATTTCTTCGTGATATTTGCTTCCTGGTTTTGTCGTCTGCAGTTCTTGCAACGACACCGTTCGTGTGATGACAGTGGGCTTGGGAGCTGAGCAAAGGCCCACATCTTGACTTGAGTCTATGTCGTCTATAGGTAATTGAATATTATTATTATGAGGGTAATGACCAATAATAAATGAGTTAGTGGGATAAATGAAACTGTTATTAAATTTTAATTGTTTAAATAAGGATAAGTTCAATCGATTGATATTATGTTGAAAATTTTATTATTTGAAAAGTTAACAAATGAGTAAATAATTATAAGGTTGGTAATTAAAGATCGTTATTATAATAGTAGTGTGCAATGATACGTGAGTGAGTGGTGTGAAAGAAACTGTTCTAAATTTTTAATTGTTTAAATGAATGTAAGTGTAATCGAAATTATGTTGAAGTTTTAATAATTTGAAGAGATGATTTCTGAATAGATAATTATAATTATTAAATAAAAAATTACAAAATATCGTTATTTTCTCATTTTTTATGTTTCTCTTATTTTTTGTTTTCATTTATTTGTGTTTCTTTTATTTTTTGTTCTCTATAATTAACGGCCTATGTGTGTGTGATATTGTGTCCATTTGTTAACTATTGGTGTTTTTTTAGAATTAACTATTGGATGTGGATGCAATTATATATTTTTTTAATCTATTTTTTAGATAATGGTTATATGGTATAGTATAACCATATGGTATAGTATAACCATATAGTATAGTATAACCGGTTATTATACATTAAATTATATTGATTGTTGATAAATACAAATAAATAATAGTAACCAGTTATTTTTGAAAATGATAAATTTACTAAATTTTATAAAGTTTAATATATATTGTTAATACGTAATTTTTAATTTAAAATAATATAGATAATTTTGTTGACGTATTGATTTTTTATAACTTGTTTTTGTGTTTAAGTGGATAGTTTTACGATCTTCAATTAGATAATTTTATTTAGTAAGATTATCTCTAATATTTCGTTAAATTAAAATGTGAGATGTATTGAAAAATTTAAAGTGAGATGCATAAACAAATTAAAATATGATAGTAACTAAAAAACAATTAGCAATGTGAGTAGATTGGTCCATGTTATACAATTTTATGTCTCTTCTAAACTTTCGATGTGGAATCTTAATGTTTTTCTTTCTCGGGATTATAACGTGTGACCACAAAGTGAGTTGGCAAGTCTCCATCTCTTACATACATGTGTCCAATTATTCTAGTACTAATGTCTGGTTTTCTCTGTTCATTACTGATGACAACACGTAGGAACAAGAGTTCAAAGAATTGTAAAGATCTCGGATGAACTCGGAATCGACTGTGGATTTTTATTCTTTACACACTGATATGAACCAATGAGAATCTAAACAAGATTTTAGCAATGTTTTTGGACTTTTAGGCCAATTCATACATGAATTTTGATTCGTGATTACGATTCGATAATGAATTTTGTAGTTATGTTCTTTCATACATAAACTTTCCATTTTAAATCGTAACATACACTGACTTTACGGTGTTAGTCAAACCATTAATCGTTGTTTAGTCAGATAATAGATATTTAAATAAATCTAATTAATTACTTAATCAATAACGTAAACGACGTACGGAATATGGGAGAATTAAACAAAACGACATCGTATACGAAATGTGGCGGAATTAAACAAAACGACGTCGTATTTGTAAAGCATTATACGACGTCGTTTTACGAATCTGGGAGAAGGATTAAATGAATTTCGATTATTTTTTCCAAGTTTTTCCAATATTGCATGTTGCATCCAAGACCCAAATTTCCAGCAACTTCGTGCAAAATCGTGCAAATTTCAAGCAAATTCGAGGTCGATTGGGCAGTTAATCAAAGAGAATGAGGTATATGTGTTGGTAGGAGTCGAATCCGATTTGTATTAGGGTTTTTTTGGGGGTTTTTTATAAGTGTGATTTGCGGGTCCAATTCTGATAACAATCTGAACATATATACTGTTTTCTAGGTTAAATGATAGTAGGTAGCTTTTAATATTTGTAAGGTTTCATGGGGATTAATCAAATGGCCGAATATTTGGGTAGAATTTTTTTAAGTGTTTTTTGCCTACCAAGTGTTTGCGAAAATGTTTGTACTGTTCTGTTGTGTTTTTTGCTGTCTAATTGATTGTTTTTTTGTGTCCTACAATTCTGATAACGATGCAAACGATCCCAACGATGCAATATTCACTTGTATTATAATGGAAAATTCGAGACAATCGATGGTGTTTTGAATTATGTTGGAAGGAAGGTTTTGATTGTAAAAATATAGCCAAAAAACTTGTTTACGAGCTTAAAAAAAGATCTCATAGTATCTCTATATGGGCAGCGATTGTGGTACAAGCTTCCAATTGAAGCATTGACAGATTTGAAATACTGCTCATATGAAGAGCCGGTTGGAAAGTTCATGGTGAAGACTTTTGAAAGAATACATAGTTGTATCTCCAACGGAACTTGTAAGATAATTACTCAAACGATGATTGCAAAGCTCTTTCTAAACGAGATTAGAAAGAATCCTGATTTCAGATCGAAGTTTATTCAAGAGAAAATGGAAGAATGCTATAAAATCGTGGTCACGCACGATCAATGTAGAAAGGGGAAGGTGCAAGCACTTGAATTAATCGAAAAAGAGCATGCTGAGAAATTTTTGCGGTTGAAAAATTATAAGGAATAGATTGTAGAGTAAGTGACTTTACTACTCAGTACTTTATATAAGTGATTATTCTAATTAACTAACTATTGTTATACTTACTCATTTGTTTATTTGTAGCTCCAACCCGGGTTCTAGTGTTGAGCTTGGAACAATTCACGGAGATAATGGAGTGGAATTATTTGATCGTTTTTACGTGTGTTTTGAAGCACTTTGAAACACATGGATTACATCGTGTAGACCCATCATAGGCATTGATGAATGTTTTCTCAAATCAACCGTTAAAGAACAGTTGTTGGCAACCACAGGAAGAGACGTGAATAATCAAATCTATCCGGTTGCTTGGGCGGTTGTAAATTTAGAAAACACGAATACGTGGTTGGTGGTTCCTGCGGAAACTGAAATTTGATTTGGGCCTTGAAGAAGTAGAAGGCTACACAGTTATATTAGATAGAAAAAAGTACATATGATTTTATACGCAAGTTTGTTTTGTTTTGCTTCTTATGTATATTATACTTATGATTTTGTACCTCATTTTAGGGCTTGGTAATCGCGGTTGAGCAAGAGTTACCTAAGATAGAACATCGAATGTGCGCACGTCACATTTATGAAAACTTGAAGTCCAAATTTCCTAATAAGCCACTCATGAAACCGTTATTCTGAATTGTTGCAGAGAGCTACAATACAGTGGATTATACGAAAGTTGTTGAAGCAGTTAGGATGTATGACTCCGAGGTTTATGACTTGATGATGTTAAAAAATCCGAAGAATTGTAGCCGAGCTTTTTTCAAAAACACAGCTTGTTGTGAAGACGTTCACAACAACTTTTAAAGTGCATATGCGAAAAAGAACGTGTACCTGTCAGATGTGGGATGTTTCAGGGATTTTTTTTCGCCATGCCTTACAGGTAATATTAAACAAGAAGCTTGAGCTTGATGATTATGTGTCAAAGTGGTATTTGACTTCTACTTGGTGCTAACAGTATAGCGATTCAATTCTTCCACTAAATAGCACAAAATTTTGGAAACACTCTGGTCAAACAACGATTCAAGCGCCACCACGAGATCAATCAGAAGGTCATAAGAAAAAACATAAGAGAATGAAAAGCAGACATGAGTCTCCTACAAAAAAGGTCACGTTGAGCAAAAAAGGGAGTACAATGCATTGTGCATATTGTGGTTTGGTGGGACACAACTCAAAGATATGTACTAATGTTGGAGTGAAGATCACAATGCCATCCAGAAATACTTCTCAAAGTTCTGCGGAGTCTATTCATGAAGACTATGGAGATGGACCAAGGCAGCCAACGCAAAATTTTTTAATGTTTAGGTTATTTTTTGGATTACTATGTAGACACGTCAGTTTATTTTTTGTGGAATGATATGTCTAACTTGGTTTATCTCGGTGTAGACTATCCTATTTTTTTGTGGAATTATATGTCTATCTCGTTTTTTTATGTAACCTGAATTTTAAACACTTCGATTATTAAAAGCTTTATGCCAAATCTTACTACAATTCCATTATTAAAAGCTTTTATGCCAAATCTTACTACAAATTTTACTACACTTCCATTATTAAAAGCTTTTATGCCAAATCTCATAATAAAATAACAAAATAGAACACAAATATGACCACACTACATACAACTATCTTTCGCTTTTATGTCGTTAATATCATTTTTATAATGATGAACAACAGCTTCGCAAATCCGTGTCTCACACTCGAGAGTCTCGATTTCATTTTCACAATTTCTTAAACCATCCCCAAGATTTCCCGTATCTTCTTTAACCTTATCAACAACAATTTCGAACTTCGCAATTTCTTAAATTAACGATTCATCTGCCCATTTAAACAAAAATTTCTAATTTTCGGATCTGTTAGGACAACAATAGAAATTTTTTTTTCGATTTTGTTCAGAACTTGACGTTCGAATTGTAGAAGATTCTCCACAGCGACAAGCTGTTGGAATGCCTTTTCCTTGAACAGTCCGATCGATTTCCGAGTTTACAATTATTCCTTCACAAATTTCCACTAATTTTGGTTAACCTCCGAAAATTACATACCCTAATTCGACGCTGCACAAATGAGAGCACAAAAAACCATATCGAAATACATACCCGAGCCAGTTTCTACCATTGTCTTTCGTGGAAGAAACTCTGAAAAACCGAGAAACCCTAATTTTTCCTCTGCAATTTTCGTGTGGCGAGACGAAAAAGAAGAATGGGAAGACACGCTTCTCAAACCGACGAAGTTTTACTTCGTTTAACTCATTTAACAAAACGTTGTCGTAGCTGACGTGTCATCCTTGTCATCTACGATTAACGGTGAGTTAAACGACGTTTAACACTAATGTATGTTTAATACTAATTTAAACAAATCAATGCATGTTACAGATTAAAATGGAAAGTTTATGTATGAAAGAGCACATTTACAAAGTTCGTTATCGAATCGTAATCACGGGTCAAAATTCATGTATGAATTGGTTGAAAGCGCATATTTTCTCTGGAATCACTAATTTTCTTCTCTGTTTTTATCTATATTTGACTACACATAAAGCTTAATTTAGGATATTGATTGGGTTTTTTTACTATTTGTCCTGTATATATTTGTTAAGATTATAAAAATGTGATAAGATTACATAATTTTAATATGATACACTTCATATCCTTTTATTATCTTTATTCATCAAACATATCATGTACTCGTTACTCCTTATTTGTTAAAACAAAATTGGAAAAATAAACAAAAATTTTATTTGTTTAACCAGTTACAAACTAATGTAATATTTTCTATAATTTACATTTAAATTTATTTTAATAAGACACTACATGAATTGCTCGCGTCTTGCGCGGATATAAAATATTAATTTAATTTATGTAATTATTGATTTATTTAAAATATAATATGTATTACAATATATTTTTATTTATTTTATAATATGAATAATATTTACTTTTTATAGACAAATTATATTTTTAAACTTTTTAATATGAGTATATTTTATTTTAAACTTATATTATATATACAAAATATTATATTACGATATTTTGATACACTTTCACTTTATATTTAAATATTATAATTTAGTTTTATTTTTAATATTAATTTCTTTAAATTAAAAATTATATAATGAGATTGTATTAAAAATGAATAGTTTAATATATTTGTCAAAATAATACACATGATTATAAAAACATAATTTATTATATTAAATTATTTTGACAAAATTTTATATGCATGAAATTAAACAAAACTATAAAATTAAAAATATGTTTTGTGAAACAATTTTCCAATCCTATCCGATATTACAAAAAAATTTCTTTATAAACAATATTTAGTATTGTTATCTGAGTTTTACCTGCTTTGTCGGTGATAAGTATTTTCAACCCGTCTCTAGACTTAACTCGTGAGATAGCAACATACAAACTATCCATGGGTAAATAGTGGTCTTGGTAAAAACAAACCAAATTTTTCTAATGTTTGTTCTTGGCTCTTATTTATAGTAATTGCAAAAACAAGAGTCACGGGAAATTGCCTACAACGCATTCTGAAATGAAATCTAGTTTCGGGCGGAGACACAAACATCCTAGGGATTAAGACTTTTTCATCCACTAAATCATCATTACCAGTTATAATTCTAGCCTCAATCACGTGATTAGCTAACTGAGTAATTTGAAATCGTGTGCTATTGCATAAACCACCTTTATGATCAATATTCCGCAGCAACATAATAATAGCACCAAGCTTTAATTTCAAACTATGGTTTGGCAATCCAGAGATTTTGATGCTATTAAAGAATTCTTGAGAGTATACCATGTTATCCATGGTGTTGGAATCAGATGTATCAATACTATCAAAGCTTATATAGATTTTTCTTCACCTACAAAAAAAGAAAACATTATCGTATTTTATATTAAATTAATATATTTAATAATATAACATTGACTTATCTAAAATTTTAGGGTACCTGATAATTGTGATAACATATACTCGTTAATACTATCAACATCTTGGTTTGTTGGACTCACAATAGCTCTTTCCCTAAAAAACTTTATATTACTATTTCCTACAAAAGATTCCCCATAAATTTCCTTGACTATTGCTTCTACAGAATTCTCGCATTCATTTATGAGCAAATCTTCAGGAATATCAATCTCAACATCTCCGTTGTTAGGGTGATTGATCTTTCCATCACCAACATTTAAAATCCATTTAAAGAAAGATTCAAGTTCAAATGCTTCACTATTACGAAGTATTTTGCGGTTAAGTCTCATGCTTTTGGTAAGTTTGAGAACTCTGCAACTATCCCATAAAATTGATGATTTTAGAGAAGCCAAAACAGTCTCTTCTCTACCCCCTCTATTGATTACGGGTAAAATTTGTCTAAAGTCTCCTCCAAAAATGATGATTTTACCTCCAAAAAGTTTATCACATCTCAGCATGTCACACATACTTCGATCTAATGTCTCAAAACAATGTTTGCTCATCATCGGTACTTCATCCCATATTATGAGCTTAGTTTGTCTAACCAATTCTGCTTGATGCGATCCTTTTTGCATCAAGCATGTTGTAAATTTATTGACACTAAGAGGTATTCCAAATCTAGAGTGAGTTGTCCTTCCACCTGGCAATAGCAATGCAGCAATTCCACTGGATGCCACATTTAGGACGATCTGACATCTAGAACGAATAGCAGCACTTAAAATATTCCAAAGAAAAGTTTTTCCTATTCCTCCAAAGCTGTAAACGAAAAACACACCACCTATGTCACGAATCACTGCATCTAAAACCTCTTGATATATATTTTTCTGTTCATCAGTTATCTTGGCTAGTAGATCTTCATGTAATTTTCTTTGTTCATTATGATCGTAGTTTCACTCATCTTTTACCAAAATGTTGTCATCCTTATCAGATGTTGTACAATCCGGTTGTGGCATAGTTTTGAAAAATGCCAAAAAGAACTTCCATTAATATGCAATAATTTCTCGATCTCCACCAATGCTAGATTTTTTATCGCATCTTGAGATAAAGTTAAACCTATAAAATAGAAAAAAAATTAAATTAATTAACTGAGGTTTTAAACATATTTCTATGTAATAAAAAATAACTGATGTTACTTGATTGTTTTTGTCCCTTCTTTGGCTGCATAAAATATCTTCAGATAAGAATTCCCATGTAGCATTCCAAAAATTTGCAGGTATTGCCATACTATTCGAAAGTAATAATATGGCAAACAATTTTCTTATGTATTTTCCTGAATCCCATAAGCTTGTTTTTTTAATCCCTTCAATGTACTCTTTATCGTCATCCATAAGACCTAATACATAACATGCTTCTTTGAAAGTATCGTAGAATATTTCGTTAACTGTTCTAATCTTTTCAAAAGATGTTGGACCTTTCACTATATTCAGCAAAACTCTCAAATAATACATTTCACAAAGCAGCTGGAACATATGTGATCCTTCCAATTGCAAAACCTCTTAGCCTCGGCTTCCACATTCTTTGTTTTATTTTCCACACAAAGAAAATTGGAAATTCTGCGTAAGTGAGTTCTTTTGCTTTTGGATATATTTTGCAAGCCTCCATCCATGCTATAAACTTTGATGTTGCAGCCGATGTACGATTTATCACTTCATTGACTGGATCATCTTCATTATAAACAACCAATTGCTGATAGGGAGATGGAATGACAATTTTTCTACCGATGTAGTCCAATAGTGAGTAGGGAAAGCAAGAATTCACCATGTAGCTTCATATGCTGAGATATATCTAAACATTCGAAATAGTAATAGAATATTACAATACCTTAATTTGAACATTATTTTTTACGGAAATTTTAAATTTTTATTTAATACTAATGAAAGTACCTGCAACTATAATGTTCCTTAATTTCATCAATATTATCATCTATGTCATCATCTTTTCTGACTGATACGCTAACGTAGTCTGGACCTTTAGTAATATATTTGAACAGGTACTTGATAGATCTTACTTGTTTGCACCACTCAACGTTTATATGAGCTCGAAAATGAATCAAGAGATCCGTATTATATGGAACCACATACTTGTTATCACACTCAAATCCTTTTTTACGTATTGATCTTCCATCATCACGTCTTCTATAAATAGGAAATCATGCATCATCAATTTTAGTAATTGAACTATACGACTTGGAAAAGGATTTAGTGCACTTTCGATCTTTCATACAAACATTTTTAGGATTAGCATGTCCACATGGTTCATGAATCATCATATCTCCAACAACTAATGATCCTTATCTGGAAGTTCAGCACTAATGATTTTGTCAATATAATCACCGGTTGGTAATTTTGCATCTGAATGCAAGAAAAGTACCATATGCGCATGTGGAAGACCTCTTTTTTGAAACTCAACCGTATACATAGCTGCGATATTCCAAGAAAATAAAAATGCAATCATCTATATGAGAGCATACCCAATAATTTAAATAGTAAATATAATATAATATAAATAGCTTTTTAATTTGAGTATATATACCTGATTTAACTTCTCCAAAAATGCTATTATTTCCCTTCTTCGTCAACTCGTGAATGAGACCATCGAGTTTCAGTTTGAATACCCTACAACAAATGTCTGGTCTATCCTCTGCCTTTAAATTATGTTTTCAAGATATCTAGTAATTTCAATCCATTTTGGATTGCAAGTAATTGTAATGAAAAGATGAAGATATCCAAAAAATTTGCATGTTGTCATAGCATCAAGATAGTGTTGCATCATATACCTTACACCTCCAGTGAATGAGGAAGGTATAAAAATCCGTTTTCCTTGGTTTGAAAGATTGCAATCACCTTGATCAACTGCCTTTTGGATCCTATCGTAGTTGTCAGATCTAAGTTTTTTTTCATTAAACCAAAGATATCTTAACCTATTACTCTCAATCATTGTATACACATCCACCAGAAACTGTTGAAATAATCTTCCTGACATCAATATAATCGAAGATTCTCTCTCTCTTTAGTGTATCCAAAAAGCAAAGAACTCTCTCATTGTCAGTGTCTTTCTCTTGCGACCTGATGTGTCAACAAAACCAATGTCGATTCCTAATCTGAACCCATCTTCACCATATGGAAAAAGTAACAGATATTGTAGTGGAAAATAAGCAGGATGCAATTCACTAATCCATTGTAATCGTCTTGTTATACTCTCAAGAATAATGTCATGGGTGTTAATACCAATTTGAAAATCACCCGGTATTAGAGCTGCAACTTCATCAGTAGAAGGAAGATTATGAATTCTCCCATCAGTATATCTATCACCTGAAAGTCTCAGCCTCAAACCTTCAGTTGGTTTATTGACATCAAACCTATCTTTTACAGATCTAAACGCCTTCACGTGAGGATTGTGAACATCTAACATCTTTTTAAGAAGTGCAACTATTTCTTCTTGAATTTTTGCAGAATCTCCTGTTTTGCTAATATTACAAAAAACGCATAAATTGTATTAGTTGGAAAGATATTTGCATAAAATCAAAAATGAAAATTTGTAAGGTTAAGAAATTACCCATACGCTTTTATTCTATTTTTTTATCTCATTTAGAGTATCATGTATATAGAGTTGTAAAAACGCTGGATCTTTATAAGGACCTTGTAAAATGTCACCTATAAGATGATAATTTTCACCACAAAACTGAAATAGATAGGGGTCTTGCCCATTTTTCACAGCATGATTAATCTTTCCGCCAAGTGATGTGAAGGAAAATATTATATTATAAGCTCGGATAAATTCACGAAAATGTTTGCTTCTATCATCTCCATTAAACAGCAAGGCTAATAAAGTTTTTGGAGGAGTTTTTAGTAGTGGGAGCTTGACTTTTCCTTGTTTACAACACATTGCGAACACTAGATTTGACTTTGTCGCTCTTTTATTTATACGTTCACCTAAATACATTTAATTTAATATCTAATTCATCAGTGATTATAAATGGAGCATAAATAGATAATGATTTTAGTTAATCATTGGAAAAAAAATATCGTTAACTGATGTTCCTGCATTTACACTTCTTGATGCGATAAAAATTATATTGAAACCTTTCAAAGCTCTTCGATTTTGTTTAGAGATGTTAGTTGGTTGAGGTTTTTGTTTTGAAATCGAATTGCATGAATTTGATGCATTATACATTTCTTCTGGTAATTGTTCCACATCTGTAGTCAATATGTGAGTATAATAGAATTTAGAAATCATAATAGGTTCAAATGATATTTTATATTAAAAAATTGAGATTTTAATGAAATACCTTCAAAGTCTGATTCTTCTTCATGTGCAGAATCAGTTGCTATGAACACAAAAAAAATCGTTTGAATCTGCGAACGGTAGCAAATCATCTTCATATATAATGATTAGTCATTATAATGTAAATATGTAGTGATTATATATATTACTTAAACGACCCTTTTGAACTTTGTTACAATGAATTTGTTATATCTTTGAATATAACATTATTTGGGAGAACTTGTTCTTTTCTTGGACTTCCACCTATATTTTGACAATTGGAATTATTTTTTTGCAACATATACGTATTTTTAAAATCATAAACTATGTACACACGTTTTTTATAGGGAGATAGTTCACTTTGATTTTCATTATTTGGGAAAGAATGTATTGAACTTTGCAGTTTTAAATATGAAGAATCATCTTTAGTGTTCAAAAGCTTTTCTTTCTTGTGTCTGCCACCTATGGTATATGAAACAATCTTAAAATAATGTAATGAATTTATAAGATAACAACATAGATTAACACGTACGTTTCTCATAAAGAGGTGCATAAATCTTGACTTCGTTGTTGTGTTGTATAGGTGTATTGCTCAATATATGTCCCAACAACTTAGATGCACTATTTTTGGTTTCTAAAATATTTTCTTTTCTCCGTCTGCCACCTGTAATACATAAATTTTTATTAGCTTACTAATTTTAGCATATTGCATTATTAAAAAATTTTGCAATTATAAACATACGTTTCTGCAAAGAAGGTGTAACACATGAAACTTCATTTTTATGTTGCACATTAGTATTAATTGGAATATGTGGCAACAGATTCAACGAATCATCATTTGTTTCAGTGAAGTTTTCGTAACACCGTCTACCACCTGTGATATATTTTATTCCAAATTTAATTTTTTTATCAAATTCTTAAAAATAGTATATATTAATAAATACTTACGTTTTTATAGGATGGTATACCATTTGACTTTTCCTTAGTTGTAGGTGAGCTCATTCGTTTCATTTTGTTTCAAAGATATTATATTACTTTTACTTATTTTATTGCGATATGAATATACATGAAATGTTGTTCAAGCAAAAAAATATTGAAACATAATTAATTTCATCATAGATAAAAAAATATATATATCTATAAAAAAAATCGATATACCTTCATAAAAGTGTTCTAATCATATCAGGTACTTTCATATTATGGAATAAAACAAATCCCTATAATAAAACTCGAAATCGGTTTCCAAAATAATTTCAGTCAATATAGTCATAAATTAATCTTATGGTGGAATATTATCAAATTTAATAGATATATGAAATAGTGTTTTCAAGTGTGTATGAAAAAAATTCAAAATCAACAATGTAACAAAATGATAATATATATGATGAAATCATAGTTTTCTAATGGAGCCTATGTACAGAAGGTTAACACTTGAAATTTGAATTATGGTGTCAAAAACAAGTAAACAACTTATTATGAATAGTTTTGACCCCTCATCTTCATTCACACACTTGGACAATCCATTGAGGTTGATTATTAAGATTTAAAAGAAAATTTGGTAAGTTGCAACTTTCCATGTAATCAACATAAAGGTTTTATTTTTCATAAAACAATTATATATAAAGTCTCTTTTATCGAACCTACCAAGTTAGATTCCATGGATAAGAAATGATAATATAGAGTCAATGTACATGCATGTCTTATAAATAAATCCAATTTCTCTACCAATAATTGTTCTTCTTTTCAATCCAAACAATATTATCTTTGATATTTAGCATCATAGTATTCTTGTCTATGTTTACCAACCATACTCAAATATATGTGAATCAAATATCACAAAAGAAAATTCCAAATCAAGACTGGATATTTATTTTTTAAGTAGTTATCAGCAAATACATTTTATATAGTTTTTTTAATAAAAGTGACAGTGAATTGCTTTTTCCTAAACTGCTATCTAAACTATAATTATTCTTTTAAGAAAATAAATTAAGAGTGGGGTTATAAAAAATTGAGATATCCGTTGTTCGTTTGTTTGTCGCAACATCTGAACGTATGTCGATGTTGCAGACGTTGCGGTTAAACGCTGTAATATTGTTGTTCGTTTGATCACTGCATGTTGTCGCCGAATGTTCTATCGCAATTATTTGATCGTAAACGTTACAATTCCGCAGCAGTTAAATTTTTTTACCGCATATTTCTGTAGTCGACCGCAACGTTTGAACGCAGTTTTAATAATTAGATAAACTTTGGCTGAAAAAAAAGAATATTCTTTGCGTTATAATAAAATAAGCAGAGAGATTAAAATGATCGTTAAAGAATCATAATGAGGATTGAGATCCATATTAAGAGAGTGGGCACCACAACCAGCGATGCACACAGAAAGAAATGATGATCAGTCAAGCGAGCTGTTTTAGGGAAGAGAGACAGAGGAATCAGAAGACCAAAGGTGTTTCCTTTTTCTCTTTGCTTAGCATTTTTAAGCATTTCTTCTATTATCTTCATGCTTTTCCACAACAACGAAGACCATCATTTTTCTTCTTCTTTCTCATAGAAATTCTATGTTTCTGGGGCTGACTTGGGATATTGTAAGAAGTTGTTGTTTTGTATCATGTTGTACATTTTTCACAATTGTACATGAGTTTGGCATTCAAATCTTCCAAATCTTCAGGATATGGCTTAACTTTTTTGTTACATTCCTTGCAATCTAAATAATTTCACATCTTTGAAGTGTTTATAGATTCAATTGTGGCCACAGTTACACATTTTTCCTCGTAATAATAGTTTGTTAGTATGTTAATAATGTGTAAAGATTATAAAATGTAACAGATAAAATATATAATAATAATAATATTACTTGAATAGATGCAAAAATCCCTGTAATTTTTTTTTTTGGATTTTTACCAAAAAATTCATCATGTTTGTTCACTTTACCTCGAGTTCGGAATGACAATTGGCTATTGTCATTAAATGTGATGATTTGATTGTTATTTGGTAACCTACAAAATCATATAAAAAATGTGAAAATATTATTTTTAGCATCATCTTAAGGATAATATTTAAATATAAATTATACTATACAATATATATAGATAAATCACCAAAATTTATAAATAAAAAAAACAATTACCTTAATCTAAATTTTTCAATGATTTGCTTGGGTATAACATATTATATGTGCAAACTAATTGATTATTCTAAGTAATACAAGCCTAACTTAAATATAGTATCCTTAGAATAATCAAAAACTCCACCGATTTAATTGCCCACGATTTAAGTTTAAATTTTAATACAATTAGATATTCAGTTATTTTTAATTTCAAATTTTAGATATTGTAGTTATCAAAATCTTAAATATAGTTTTAGTTATCTACACTATCGACATTTAATTATTTTTAATTCCAAATTTTAGATATTGTAGTTATCATAATCTTAAATATAGTTTTAGTTATCTACAGACATTTAAATATTTTTAGTTCCAAATTTTAGATATTATAGTTATCATAATCTTAAATATAGTTTTAGTTATCTACCCCAAGATTATCTTATCTTTGCATCGACACTTACCTCAAATATTGACACTTCAACTAAACAACAATTAAATATACTTATTTTACATGTTAGCATTTAATTTAGGATAACTGAATTTATTTTATTTATGAGTTTATATAGAGAATTAGTATCGATAAATAGATTTTAATATAATTGTTAATTAATAATTTTATAACAAAATTTAAATAATCATAACAAAATATATTTTATATTATTTGTAGATGTTATACATGTGTTAGCATTTAAATAAATGTTTATATTTAAAAACTCAACATCTTATGTTACATTTGGCTCAATTCTATATTTTTGTATAGTATAAAACTTTTTTTAAACTATTTTGATATTAGTTTATAACTTGATAAAACTATACGTATTTTTATTTTGGATATTTAATAAATGATATGTTGAACCGATTTTAACCATATCGATTATTTTTTGTTTAATCGGATTACTAATTTTATTTTCAGATTGACATGTCACATTTGACTCAGCGACATATCACAATTAATTATGAAAAGTCATCTTTTAAATGGACATGTCAAATTTTTTTGGAGAATTCACTTATATTTTAATATTAAGTGGATATTTGGGTTTGAGTTTAGTATTTTAGATTTATGATTTAGGTTTGAAGGTTTAAAAATTATTTTACTTTATAGTATTTTTGGAAAAAAAATAATACAATTGTATTTTTGAAAAAAATTAATAACAATATTTCGGAATAAAACTTATTTTCGTTATATTTTTAAGAATTGTTCATAATAAGATTCTATCAAAATTGAGTCCAACTTCGCTAATTATAGAATTCATTTACCGATATTAACGGTTGAATCACAATAATTTTGTTTAAATGGTTTTTATATATCACTTTAAACAGTTTTAAATATTTTATTAGTTTTTTATATATCATGTCTCGTGTTTCGGTGTTTTCTGGCAGGGACAATCAGTTAGTATGTATTATGTATATGTTTCGAAAATACAGAGCATATATAGTTCTATTCTATTATATACATATATCTACAAAACTTTGACTGTTCATATATAGTAGTTCCACGTTATTTTATATGCATATATCTACAGACTACAACCACTTAGACTGTTCATATATAGTAGTTCCACGTTATGTTATATACAGATATCTACAAAACTTAGATTATATCTGTGCTTTGTTTTATAATTTATGCACTTAATTTTTAAATGCCACCCTGGATGCTAATTATACAACAACTTTAAATCCTAAGCCTAATTAATTATCAAGCAAAATAAAATAACAAATTAAGATAAAAGTGTTAGAACAGAGGAATATCGATGATCGTTTCACAGGTTGTGCAATGGTGAAAAACTGTATAGAAATAGACATTGCACAAACGGTGCAAATAGAAAGTGTGACGGGGCATGACATAGAAGAGTGAGCAGTGAAGACGAGGCTTATGAAATGTGGCGAAACATACCACATATGGATAAACAGTGAACACTATCGTGCAAAACAAGACTCTATAGTTCACCACTATCACCACCTAGGATGATTTCACTCCATAGCTCATTGCTTGAACCACCTTCTCTCTTCTTATTACCATCATCGTGTCTCACATGCGTGATGCTCATCATGATCTCCATAGGGAAACATCATCTTACTTCCTCATCCATGATTAATAATCTCTATTAAAAGAAATCTCCATTAAGAGGATAGAAAAAGTTCTATTGATAACAATAATGGTATACCATTAAATGACTTAAACTACATACACACATTTCATGTTATTTTCATGTTATATCTTTTTGTAACATATTGAAATATTTACAATAATAATATTTGTATATATTTATTATATCATATAAATATGAAAAATACTTTAAAATACCACAAAAAGCTTTTCATCTAAAGATATCAAAATAGTTTTATTTTTCTAAAAATAACATAAAATGTTTTTTTCTACAACACCACAAACACTAAAAAGAGTTTTCAAAAATTTGACTTTAGTATTTTGGTTTTAGTGTTTACTTTTAGAGTTTATAATGTATTTTGAATTTTTTTTTTGTCATTTTAAGAAATGCTCCTAAAGTTATAAATTTTATATATTTAATATAGTAACACAGTTATTAATCACTAACTCTAATCTTAATGCATTACCTCAATTCAGTATTTTTCATTTCTCTACTCAAAATTATATTATTCGTTATTTTTTTGGTGGAAATTATCATCTTTTCCGGATCAAATCTCCTAACTTTTTAGAGTTGGTTTCTCTAAAATTGTTATAGATTTTTATAATGACAAATTTCATAATACTTTTTATTTATAAAAAGATTATCATCTTTTCAGCGTTTTCGGATTAGCTGCAGTTAAAACTATGGTTGCAAATGCGTTAGTTATTTTTTGTTTGTTTATTATCGGTGTTGCTGTTACGACTGATTGTAGATTTTTAATCGTATCAATGTTTTAATTATCGATAAAAAAAATTACGACATACAATACAACGTATAACTGCTGCGACTGACCATATGTGACTATAACCGTTAAACGAACAACAATCTATCACAATTGCAACCAAAAGTTTATACGATAGACAAATGAACAAGACAACTAAATTTAAGATTTATGTGATATGCCATCTACGAAAACTAAAACTTATATACAAGACCGGGCATAAGCCCAAGCAAAGTAAGTTCGTGCTTGCGTCCCTCAATATTAATATAAAAAATCGATCATTTTTCCAAAAGTATTTTTAGCACAATGGCAAATGAAAATAAGCTATTTCATCAAGTTTTTTAGTTCAAATATTATAATCGGCCTTTTTTTTGTTAAACGTTTGCGGCGTTTTTAAATTAAGGGCTAGCTCTGCTTATATATATATGGTAACTATTGTGAATACTCAAATTCATAAAATGATACTATATTTTAGTAACTGAATAATGCTGATAACTAAAATTAAAACTGAGTGTATTATAAAATTAATATTGGTTAATAACAATAATGAAAACTTATAAAATTTTAACAATAAGTTTGTATTTTATATATGTAACTATGAATCTATAATAAACAGTAGCAACCAGAAATAACTTAAGCTAGTCATGAACACACATTTATGTCAATTCAGGAGTATTAAAAATGAACTTGTCTTACAAATGTCCAGTAAACTTAATCCTAACAACTAATAATTGACATCGAAATTGATTTTGTTTTCAATCTCCAATTATTAAAAAATACCACAGAAGATAGTTATTTCGTGCAAGAATGAAATACTTTAAATTGTTGTGGACAATATGTCAACGAAATTAGTAAGGCAGATGTAATTTGTTTTTTTATTTTATTGAAAACTAACAATTTTTTGACAATGATAAAGAAAACATATTTTCTATGAGATATTTAACAAGTCTCTGACATTCAGATGCAAGTTAAATGCATGAATAAAAATAAGTCAGATTAAAATTTACATGTTTCTCTTAAAAAATTTAGAAAAAGAGAAATAACGTATCTCTAATTTATTAATTGAAAAATATTTGAAAAAAGAATTTTATCTTTATATGTGATATATAAATGTGTCATGATAACGTATTAACATTTTAAAATAAATATTATATAATACATAATTTACTAAAATATTTATAAAAATAGCATTAGACAAATATTTAACATTATATTATATTTAAATCTCTAATATTTTGACATAAAACATTTTAACATCAAAATATTTTAACATAAAAACACAATATAAAAAATATTAAAATTTTTAAAAAAATGAGTCAAACAAAATATAAATAAAATTTTGGTTTAATAGAATATTGATCATATCTATAATTTTTGTCTAATTAATAATATTATATGTATAAGATAGAAAAATTTAAATCTATTTATATAATCTAATTTTATTATCTATTTCATTTATATAATTAATATTAAAATTTTGAAAAAAAAATTATTTTAAATAAGAAATCAATTATGTATATAACTCTAACTTTAGTATATATATATATATATATTATTTTTCTAAGATAATTACAAGTTTATAACATAAAAGTTCAAATTAAATGCATGAAAACAAAAGTTAGCTCGATTGGGAAACGTTCAACATAAATTTGGACTTAGTGTATAACATTAAAAAAATCAAATTAAATGCATTGAGTGTCTAAACTTTAATATATTTAACAAGAAACAAGAAAGTCGCATGTAGTGTATCCAAATCCTATCTAGAAACATGAATTTGGCTTTAGTCATTCACATAGTCAAGCCGCCCCATACACGTCATCATTTATTTATAAAAAAATGATTAAAGCAAATTACCATTCATTACATAGATAACTTCAAAATTGCATAAACTAATTAAATAATAAAATAAACAAACCTTACCTTCTATATAAATTCCATGTTAAATACTAACAAAAGATCACACATAGTAGTAAACACAAAACAAATGGCAAACATCTCATTCTCTGCCTTCATATTCTCTATCCTTTTCATCATCTCCACCGCGACAGCCGCCACATTCGAGATCCTGAACCAATGCAGTTACACCGTATGGGCCGCGGCTAGCCCTGGAGGTGGTCGGCGTCTTAATTCTGGCCAGTCATGGACTTTAAATGTCCCTGCTGGAACATCTATGGCACGGATTTGGGGTAGGACCAACTGTAACTTTGACTCTTCGGGTCGTGGCCGATGTGAAACAGGTGACTGTACTGGTGGCCTTCAATGTACCGGTTGGGGCCAGCCACCAAACACGTTGGCTGAGTATGCTTTGAACCAATTCAACAACTTAGACTTCTACGACATTTCACTTGTCGATGGATTTAACATTCCTATGGAGTTTAGGTAAATAATATTTTCATAAATTTGATTTTTTCCTCGAAAAATATTCGGAGCATATATAAAATTAAAAATCTCCAGTTTGAAACTTCAACATAAATAAATACACACACGTAAGGTTAACTATTGCTTGTGCGGTAAACATATCGGTTCAATTATACTTTTCTTTGTTAAAATTTCTAACGTTTGAATAGTACACATGTAAGAAAACCAAAAACAACTATTTCAAATTTTTTTTTTGCAAAAATCTAAAATAGCAATAAATAAAGAATAATACCCTAAAATAACATATTTTTAAATTTATTTTCCAAATTTTAGCATATTAAAAATAAATTTTTTAAAATACCATAAATTATTATGTAAAATTAATTATTTACCTCAAATAAACTATATATAAAAATTAAAATACATTTTTTCTAATTTATAGTTTAAATTTTTTTATTAGTAAGAGATTTTTAATTATTTTAATACTAAATTTGTGTTATTTTGAAAATTTAAATAAGTAGTGGTATATTTGAAATAAAAACTTAAAACAGTGTTATTTTAGTCAATTGTCTATAAATAAATTGAAAAGGTAAAAAAGGTCAAATATTGGCTGCCAATTTAGAGTTCAAATCTAGTTAAAAATGGTGGTTGTAATAATGAACAAAATGGTATTATCTTAATATTTTAAAAGTTTGTATTTAATTATATTTTTGTATTTTATTAAATAACAAAAATATATAATACTCACAAAATTGTAAATAAAATTTGTTAGTGATTTAAAAAATACAAATGGTTAGTTTTAAAAAACCAATTTTTAAAAAAAATTATTTTTGCATTTGAACTCAGATTTTGAATCATTTTTGCAATTCACATTAAAAACGTAAAACCTCTTCTTTGGTTTTGGAGAAAAAAAATATAAACAATTCAAAGTCTGTATTGTAAAACGTTTTCAGTCAATAATGATTATTTTTGGTGTGTATTGTCTTCAGCCCAACAACCTCGAGTTGTCACCGGATACTATGCACCGCGGACATAAACGGACAATGTCCGAACGTGTTGAGAGCACCAGGCGGTTGCAACAACCCATGCACAGTTTTCAAGACGAACCAATACTGTTGTACGAACGGGCAAGGATCATGTAGCGACACAGAATACTCAAGGTTCTTTAAACAGAGGTGTCCGGACGCCTACAGCTATCCACAAGATGACCCAACCAGCACTTTCACTTGCACAAACACTAACTACAGAGTCGTGTTTTGTCCTAGGGCTAGGCTCGGTACTACGGGAACCGACGAGCTGCCGATCAAGATGGTTACCGATGAGCATTAATTAAGAGAAGAGTCTCTATTATATGTGCGCGAGTGGGTGTGCTATGCCTATGATCATGTATTTACTTGATATATCACACTTAAATCGCAAATAATGAAGGCACCATAATAATTATGTGTTGGATTCGTTTCTCTTTTTTCCAGTCATATTCTTATTAATCGCATAATTAGAAAAACAATTGCGGTATGTTGGTAGTTCTTTTTGGGACTATCACTAAAACTACTTTTTCATCAAAATTAGTACGACCTTCGTATTTCGAATAACTTCTTTTGGATTTTGGGTATTTTGGTACTAATAGAAGTATAAAATCCGTTCGCATATTTTAAAATTTTAGTTCGGTTCAGTTTGAATTCAGTTCAGTTTGGATTCGGTTCGGTTTTATTCGAATTTGGTTAAGATTTGGTTCAGTTTCATTTAGGTTCAGATCGGATTTGGATATTCGAAATATTGGTAAACAACAACAAAAAATTGTTTAAATATGAATAAAAATGGTTTTTGACTAATATAATAAATAACTTTCGGACATTTAAGATAGTTCGGTTATTTTAGTTATTTTGAATATTTTGATTTATTCAGATTTATAATAGTTTATTGAGAATCATTTTAACAAAATAACCTTATCTCGACGTATTATTTACAAGTATGTCATGCTGATGTGTCAAACTATTAGAACATTTTAAAATAAATATTAGTTAAGACATAATTTATTAGAATATTTACGAAAATTGCTATTATACAGTATATTATATGTAAATCCCTAATATTTTGACATACAATGTATTTTGTCATAAAATATAAATATAATGTAAAAAAATATAAATTTTGAAAAATTAGTCAAACAAAATATAAAACAAAAGTTTAGTTTAATTGAATATCTATCATATGTATAATTTTATCTAAAATAAATATATTTGTATAATCTGATTTTATTATCTATTTTATTTTCGTAATCAATATTAAAAAAATTTTAAAAAATATTTTAAATATGAGACAAATTATATATATATGAATTAAATTAACAAAATAAATAATTAATTATTATCAGTGAATAATTTTTTCCACGCAGTGCGTGGATCAAAATCTAGTAATATATGTAATTAGTAAAAATAACTAATATATTCAGATTTATAATAGTTTATAATAACATATGTAATCAGTAAAAATGACTAATATCTGTCGCATGTAGCTGTAATAATTAAACGAATAATAATCTGACGTAACCGCAGCCGTAGGAAACTGCGGCTGACAAATAAACATAACCTATGTAATTAAGATATATTTCAGATATTTGGGTTCCAAGTTTTTGGATAGATGATTAGTGGAATTAGAAACACGTTAAAACCTTTCACCTTCTACGCTTTTTCATCACTACAATTGCTCGGTTCGTTTCAATGATGTGTAGATTCATCACTACAATGCCTCTACCATTTCAGCTTTTTTGACTTTGACTGAAACACATACTTTGTTGTGTTTATGTGTAACACAAACTCTTCAATGTCTCTATGACTTCAGCACTTCGTTGAAAACCAATGTGTCGCATGTGAAAAGCAAGTAGTTGATATTCTCTTCCGATTCTCAACATCTAGAGCATCGTTTATATGTGCCAATGTGTCGAAAGGATAGTCATTGGGATGTAACGAATTGGTGTTAGAACTTAAATTATCCGATTAGAACTTATATGATTAAACTTAAGTTCAATGAATATGATTTCGGTTAAAAAAAGCTGGTATTAATCTATCAGTTCGGCGAATAGCAATGCAACAAACTATTTAATAATTTATCTCTAAATTTTCGAATTTCATCTACGCAAAACAATTCTTCCTTTTATATATATTTTAAGAGTAATATCTTAAAATAGCATCATTTTAAGTTTATCTTCCAAATTTAGCACAATAAAACTAAAATTTCCAAAATAGCATAAATTATTATGTAAAAATAATTATTTACCTTAAATAAAATATATATAAAATTAAAACATAATGTTTGGGTTCACTTTTTCTAATTTAGAGTTTAAATTTTTTTATTAGGAATAAGTTTCAATTATTTTAGCATTAAATTTGTGATATTTTTGGAAATTTAAATGACTAGTGCTATATTTGGAACAAAAACTTGAAATAGTGCTATTTTAGTCAATTGCCCTATTTTTAATTTGCTCAAAATTTTAAAATCTTTTTTTAAAATGTTACATTAATATTCATAAATGCTATATCGAAATATGCAATGCTGTTTTCGGTATCTGACGAGATCGTACGTTTTCAAAAAATCTCTTAGATTCCTTAAAAATGGTGTAGATCGTCCGTACCACAAAATTACATGTCCGAATTGTTGGACCGATTTCATTTTTGGCCGAACTCGATATTGTGAATGCGAATCCCACCTCTGTCAAGGGTGGTGAACCCACTTCTAACGGTTGGGGTTAAATTATTATTTCTCTACAATTTTGCAAACTTTTACAATAAAAAAAAATTGTATGGAAGTCTAGAGAGCTCATTAATTACGTGTACTCTCTTTTTTGTCGTGATTGTATTGCTGTCAGATTTCGAGTGGATTCAATTCGTGCGAAGATATACGAAACTATACACAGAAACACTAATCTTATAGTAAGTCACTACTTTTCAAGTCAATAGATTTAATAATGAAGTGGTTGAATAGAAATAGATCCGATGACTTAAAAAAAAATAAAGGGCAATTGACTAAAATAGCATCATTTCAAGTTTTTGTTTTAAATATAGCATTAGTCATTTAAATTTTCAAAAATAACACAAATTTAATACTAAAATAATTGAAAACTTATTTCTAATAAAAAAAATTTAAACTCTAAATTGGAAAAAGTGAATCCAAACATTATGTTTTAATTTTATATATATTTTATTTAAGGTAAATAATTATTTTACATAATAATTTATGCTATTTTAGGAATTTTTGTTTTATTGTGCTAAATTTGGAAGATAAATTTAAAATGGTGCTATTTTAGAGTATTACTCAAAAATAAATAAAAGATCATTACTCAATTCAATGTTTGATTGCGTGAGAAAATCTATGTTAGACTAATTCGTGGCTGCTTTTATGACAAACTCCTTTAGTGAAACAAACTAACTTTGACATCGTCATCGCTGTAGATTTTTATATACTTTTTACACATTGTTGACTAACTTTTTATTTGTTGGGCCTCCAATTAATTAATCAAAAAATATTTTTTTGGTCATTTTATTGTGTCTAATAATCTAATATATTCATAAAAATTTTAATATTTTCATATTTTAAAATAAACGTATAGATATTGCAAACACTATCCCATTTACTTCTCCTAATCAATCAAAAATTACAAAAATTAAACGTAAAAAAATTGACTATAATAGAATATATGTTTTTTAAACCCTTTTGGTTCAACAAACGAAAAATTTATTAATGGTTTTACATAAGAATATTAATGGGCAAAAAACATGCAGGTGTAAACCAATTTATTATAAAAAGTTTAATTCGTGATATATCTAATTAGATAAATATTAAACAAAATTTTAATAGATCGACCTGTTTAGATTATTGGGTTTAACGGATTTATCCATCATTATACTGATCAATCCATTTATTTTTTTTTCTTTCTATGTCTTTCGTAAGCAATGTGTTTATATCGAAAACACGTAAATTCTTCAAAAAAATACCACAAAAATTTATTAGAGAACCGGTAAAACTATTTCAAGTAATCACATATGTTAACACTAAATTAATAGCACTAAGTAGTTGACTTTTGTAGTGCAAATAGATTTTCCATTGTGGAATGATCAACGTGTTTATAATTGCTATATAAATTAATTTTTTTATATCATAAATGAAAGTGAATAATGTAAGAGTTAATAAGTTATATATATCAAAATTTATGCAAAATTAGGGAAATAGTCAAAACTTTCAAAAAACTATTTGTATTGTAGCCCCCGCGAAGCTAATTACCAAAAAACACCCTCGTAGATGTCACCTCAAGCCGACACCAGCTGACATCTACAGTGCTAAATCTGACAGAGTAGCTTACTGTTCATCGTAGGCGATATCTGAGAAGATATCGCTGACATAAGCATTTAATGAAGGATTTTAATTAGATACATAAATATATATTGAAAGTGTATGTATATGTTATAAGCGAACTTATCGATGTATATAAACCTTTATCTACAGAAAAATAAACGCCATTGTTAACACATGTAAGAGCGAATAAGAAAATCTGGAATACACAGCAAGAAGAATATTAAGATCTATGATTGATTGCATATTGGTACGTTACTTGATGAAATATTAAACACATATTGAAGAGAAATCTAAATGTTTTCATTATAAGCATTTTTCAGTTTTCATAAATGTTCTCGTTAAAAGCATTTATGTCGAGTTGAATATTTGCTCTGAATTTCTGACCTTTTTTCGCAGTTTCTTTTTTGTTTTGAAGCTTGTTTAGCATATTAAAAGTGATTGCTTTTCTGCATATTTGCACAGTAGTGATGATGTTGATCTTATCAAAGTTGTATCCGTTACTAATGTCCTGTAACGGAGAAAGTTTTTGTTTTTGAATAATAATGTAAGATAAAGGAATGGTTCGTCTTGTAAATCTCGTACGCGGTGTTTGGGAGAGAGGTGAGGATGGTGCTTGGTCTTTTAAGAGTGATTCAGGAGCCATAAACTACGGTTTAAAGCTCTAAGAAAATGAATCCTACTCGTCTCTGATGGTTACAGTCAAACGACGTTATGAAATAGACAACCATACACTAGTAGTTTAACATATAAAACTCCAGAATGGTTGCTGGTGTGTAGTGATATCCAGGGTCCTCTAGTTGATATATCAAATGATGAGGATGTGAAAAGTTTTATGTCGAAAAGACTCCTGGCAGAAGAAGTGACTTTATGTGTGACTGTGGGACTGTATCAAGTAGAGAGGTACAAGTTCTTCAAAAGAGATAAATTTTTTGGTGGTACGAAATCAAACGTGAATACAACCGCTTTACATTGGTTAGAAAGTCTTTGGACGAACAAACCATCGATTACTGCGGTAAGAAAATATTTATTGTATATACACTATATTACTGGTTACTCAATGCGATTTAACGTACGGATGTTCTGTCTTTAGATTTAATGGCAGGAGGAATAGTACATGCAAGCCAAAAGGTTTTGGAAGAGTTATACACACCGGAGCAGATGGTTGTGATAACCAAAATCCATAACCTTTTAAGCGGAAAAGTAAGAGGAAATGATATCATACATCCTGTAGCAGATAACCAATCATCCTCTAGCTCATCTAGTGAATTCTGCAATATGGATGATATCCCAGCAGATGGTAACGATGGAATCATTAGTTTGGATGAAGATGATAGTAATACATCAGAAGGTATGGATATCGTAGTTGCTAACAATGACGATGAAGGTCAGAACTCTCAAAATTTGCATCCCCTCGGTAACTCATTATATTATCTTGTACATAATGATATGAAATGTTAAGCTTGATAATTTTCATTTCACTGATTTTAATACATGTTTTTATTGTAGTTGAAGTTAGTGGTATCGGAATCAGTTCGAACGTAGAACCCCAAGCAATAATTCCAACAATTACAATCGATAAAGGGAAAGGGAAAGTTTTTCAAGAGTATTTCAATTTAGAAATAGGACAATCAAGTGGTCAGAACAATTTCCCGGTAGAAGACACCGACCCAGTGGATAATTCCGCTTCTGAAGGTGTGTATCATAAAATTAATTTTTTAAAGTTAAATAATATTGAAAATAATTGCATAATATTCCGTAATATCATCTATAACGGATAATATTGGGTTTATCCTGGTACTGCTCAGATTTTTCTGTAAAAGGTAAGTTAGTCGTTTGTATTAAACGTTAACGGAAAATAATTGTTTTTGGAAATAAACAGGTCGTTACATATGGAATTGTTAAATGTAACAACATTCAGTAACAGGTACTGATTTTATTATGTGTGCAAGTGATTGTTTTCAGAACTCTGCGGGTGATGACTATGTTGGAATGATATTCCACAATCAATATGCATTCAAAAAGCATATGGCTTTATATGCGATAAACCAAAAATTTCATTACCGTACCACATGATCTAACCCACAAAGGATATCACTCCAATGCAATGGCCAAGGATATCCATGGCATGTCTACGCAGCTAAGGTAGCTAGTTGTGGTTGGTTCCAGGTTAGAAAAGCTAAACTTGATCAGATATGTACAGTGGATGAAAGAGGTAGATACCAACGTTTAGCAACAACATCAGTGATTGGGGAAAAACTCAGATCAAGGTTTAATGGTCGTAGTGCAGTACCACAACCAAACGAGGTTCATGAGATAATGCGTAGTGAACATGAGGTGCCAATATCATACTGAAAAGCGTGGAGTTCTAGAGAACTTGCATACGAGCTTTCTAGAGGATCGAACCAGAACTCATACCTCTTACTACCTTCTTATCTACAGGAGTTGGTGAACTCCAATCTAGGATCCATTGTCGGATTGGAAACATCTTATGACGAGGGGTTCGGACAATGATTTAAGTATCTTTTCTTCGCTTTTGGAGCAAGCGTGGCTGGATATACATATATGCGAAAGGTAATAATAATTGATGGAACACATCTAAAGGGTAAGTATGCAGGTTGTTTACTCACTACAAGTGCACAAGACGCAAACTACCAAATCTTTCCGTTAGCTTTCGGAGTTGTTGATGGGGAGAATGACAAGTCCTGGGAGTGGTTTTTCCAGAAACTATTGTTAGTGGTGCCAGATGAAGAGGAAACCGTATTTGTGTCAGATCGCCACAACTCAATCTACGCTGGATTAAATAAGGTAGCCACATTTGTATGTGTAATTAACATTGATATCAGGCACATATATCAATTATCTGTTATAGTCATAGGTAGCATGAAATACAGTTCAATATCAGAAATATATGAATATTTGTGAATAATATACCTGACAATATATATATATATATGTGTGTGCAGCATTTTTTTAAATTTTTGCAAGAATTTCTAGTTTGAAATGTCTTGCTGAATTGTTGACAATTTTACAGGTATATCATAAAACAAAGCATTGCGCTTGTGTGCTGCATCTACAATGTAACATACAAACAATATTTAAGAAGAAACACCTAGCATACCTTGTATCCAGGGCAGCACGAGCTTACAATTTGCCGGAGTTTTACTCCCACTTCAATGAGATTTAGAAAACCGACATTACATGTGTTGGATACCTAATGGTTATTGGACTAGAGCACTGGGCAAGATCTCACTTTACTGGCCTGCGATACAACATAATGACAAGCAATATCGCAGAATCCTTAAATGCAGTTCTGAGTGAAGCACGTGGTTTCCCGATAATACCTCTAATTGAGTATATAAGGTCAACACTTACAGGCTGGTTCAGTAAGAGGCAAGAAAGGTCATCATCTATTACCAGTCTAGTTACTCCAAAAATTGAAGAAATAATTGGAAAATATTTTGAGGTATCAACGGGATTCAAGGTATATCGAATCAATAAAAATGAATTTTAGATACGTACAAAACTCGGTGGTTCGTATCACGTGGATCTTTTGGAAAAAACATGTTCTTGCTGTGAGTTCCAGATTTTGAAGATTCCTTGCCCTCATGCAGTTGCTGCTGTTGTGCATGCAAAGATAAAGGTTGATACACTTGTGTGTATCAAGTTAATCTCAGATTTTTGGAAAATGGCATATAACAGCAGTGTGTATCCCGTGCCTGGACTGATAAACCTCTGATGGATATCAACTTGTTTCCACCATTAACAAGGTGCCCCCCTGGACGACCACGCAAACAAGGGATATTATCAAGAGGGAAATTTCGAGTAAGTATTACATGCTACATTTGATCTTATCGGATATCAAACCGTATAATATGAACATATCGAATCACCTATAAATCACAATATTTATACGATATTTACTTTGTACTTACAGGGAAGAGTTAGAAGACGGCTAACGATATGTGGAAGGTGCGGTGGCTTCGGTCATAACCGAGCCACATGCAAAATGCCTATCTAAAGTGACTAAGGGAATGGAAGAGCAAATGGGCATAAGTTTAAGTATTTTGTGATCTGCTGTTAATGCGTTATTTTCCCCTTGTTTTATATTAACGTAAAACGCAACTGGTTAGCCGTAATATCTTTTGTAATGCCATTGACAAATAAATAATGAATGCAATTTCATTACTAACATATAAACTGTAAACATCTTCGATTAACACAAATTTCATTTCAACATCAACTACATGAAACTAGTGGTACATGTAACAACTCTAGAACCATACTAGTTAGAAATATTTGATAGGTTTTGGAAACATAAAAAAAAATTAGAAAATGAGAACTTATACATAATAATAGGATTAGTAACGACTACAACATACCATATCCGGGTACATACCTAAGTAGAAAACACACAACCCGAAACTGAGATCCAAATAGTTTTACACCCAATATGGAGAAGACAGTAAAAAGAGTACAAAAATGTGAAAACAGAGATACAACAAGTTAAAGTTAAGGAATTTCAATGCTGTCGACAAACTCCTCGAAGAACATAATAGCAATTTTTCATGATTCAGATGATATGGAATCAGGTTTGATGTTTTTACATGCTTCAAATCCACTAATGGAATAAGCCTGCATCAAAAGAAGAGACGTGACTGCTGAGTTCACATATATACCGTTCTGAGGAATGGCTTTAGGTCTGACAATAGTATATGCCTTAGTCTGTGACAGCATATTTTTGAAAGGAGTCATCTTCAATAGGTAAGGAATCATCTGAACTATCGGGCTAATATCTTTTCTAACCAAACTATCAGAACGGAAAGAGATATTGCAGTCAAGAACGTACACCGTGTTGACAGACGAGTCAACACAAACACCGATCCAATGTTGTTTATCAAGGTTGAATGGGAAATACAACATTGGGGGAGCATTTGGATTGCTCTCCAACCTGAAATATACGAAAATGTCATCATCAAACATATAACGTGCCCTATCTTTGGCAGGAACACGGGCAAACTTGGAATGGTGTTTCATGAGCAGCGACACAAAGTTCGTGTCAAGGAATAACACACTCTGTCCTGGACTTTGTTCTCTGTTGTATATAAGTTGTGACAAATGCATTAAAGTATCAAACATTTGTAGCAAATGCAAAAAAAGGTTAGATGAAACATGATAATAAGCTTTTTCAATGATACATTGTGATAATACTTACTTTAGGAGACATTAGTTTCATTCTCTCTGCTATGTCAGTAACATTTCTATTGGTAATTGTTATGCCTTTGGGCAGATAAATGGAACTACAGAAAAAAGTAACCAGTTATCATTTCAAATTCCGCCTAACACATTAGTTTAACAATAACATTGGACATATTGTTAGTTATTTTATAAAATTTCAGATAAACTTACAGTTTTTTCTTGAGTAAGATATGAAACTTGACAAATTTTGTTACATAGTCGATGTCAGGATCATATCTATGAAGGATTGGTTGAGGATCTTGTGGCATTGCAATCAGACGTTTGTCGCATTGAAAGTCCTTGAGGACATTCGTGCCTGTCCTCTGTCTTTTGCTCTTGCGAAGCTCCTGGTCCTCATCAATTGTGGTATCTTCTTCTTTGTCATCCTCCTTCTCTTCTTCGTTGTCCCCATCATCCTCTCCATCATATTCATGTGGATTATCCACTAAGGTATCAATATCGTCGACTTTGTTTACCTCTTCCTGGGTAAGTACAAGAGAGAACGACGGCATGGTAGATTGGAAAGCCGCATCATCGATATGAGTAGGCTCATAAGACTGTTACATATTATTAGTTACAACAAAAACAATAATTAACCTCTTAATGATAAAAAAAAAATATCAACACTTGTAGAACATAGCAACACATTTTGATCTTGAATTCCAGGTATTTCCTCTGTAGGTAAATTATCAGTTACATATTTGCTTGGATTCACCACATGGACATCATCAATATTGTTCAGTTCTTCACCATTGTCACCATTGACCTATATGTCGAAAAACAAACATTGTTAAAAATATATATTGGTAATAATTAACATAGCTGTAACTATTAGAAATGTAAGTAATCAAGCACACATAATAAATGAGGTAGTGCATCACAATTATGCATGAATAGTGTAACTCATACAATAACGGAACTGTATCCGTGAATAAAGCGTTAAAAATATAATACTAATCTCGTTCAATCCATCTTGATTAAGGGAACCGAGAACTGCATTAATTCCATCCGATGCATCAGACTCCACTCCCGTTATATCAATAAAGGGGTCCTTAGCAGACGTTCCGTCTACCAGACAGGAAACATTTGACGTTCCCGGGATATCAGTTACATTAGCAAGATATGGTTGTTGGGTTGTATGAGTATTGGCTGATGAAAATTTGCCAATAACATGACGAATGAAATTAAGAACCGCGTCCTGCATCTCTGTAATGTTTTGATCAATAAACATCTCAACAGATTCTTGAAGTTTCGTGATTGAAGCGTCTAACTTCTTGAAATTAGACACAGATTTGTTGAGCTTCGTATCAATGGCAGTAAAATGGTCATGCACTTTTGAAGTCACGAAATCAGCAACAATACGCGGATCATTCGATGTACGAGATGGCGCCTTAGAAGAAGAATGTGGATGAGCAGATTCAGATATATTAACTCTCTCCTTCTGCCTATCTTTCTTGTGTTTCTTTTCCATCTCCTTCTTCTCCATTTCTTCATTACGCAATTTATTCAACTCATCATCTGTTGTCCCTCCTGAGAACATAGATTTCTCAAATTGAAAATTATTTTATATCAACTTCACCATGTTGTTGATCTTCTCATCATCCTCATCGTCTGACCACACCAGATCATCCTCCGTTATTGTCATACCCTCATCATCAAGTATAATACTAAACACTTCAACCTACAAACAACAAAATATCATAAGAATATGATTACCATATCATAACATCTATACCCAAATAAATACCAAAAAACTTTGTACGATAAAACAACAAAAATAATAGAGAATTTTAAGAAATACCGGAAAATATTATGAAGATTCAATATTATCGGTTAACAACAGAAAACATATTGTAGTTGTTCAGAAAAGGTATATCGGTTAAGACACGAAAGATTAGATCGTTAGCATACGAGTTAGCATGAACATCTCATATCTGAAAGTATAACATCTACATGTCTCAGAACCTGTCATATGGAAATCTCCGAGTAAAATAATTTGATAACCGAGATATTGTTTAATAACCGATACTGAAAACTTAATTCACAGATGAATTACGTGGGTATACAAAAATAAGAGAGAATGTCGAAAAATTACCTGGCATTCCTCATCCAGCAACCTCGCATGTCCAAGGCTAAGACCAATTTTCTTCTTTTTGGAGGATGATGAATCCTCACACGTTCTGTCACCTTGTCCCTCGTTATCATCTTCGGTATCAGACGATGAGGAAGATTCATTGACTTGCTCTATATCGAGAATTGATGGAACTGCTTCAACCATAAGCAGTTGAATAGATTGGACAAAACCTTGAACAACAATTGATGGCTGGGATAAAGCAAGAACATCCCTTTTCTTAACACTAGAAACAACCAAATCAAATGTAGCCCTTCCCCACGGATAACTAAAAAAAAGAAATTTAAATCTCGAATCAATTCCACATGTTTTTTTGTCAATTTTGGGGATGTGAGAAGTAGGGATCAACACCGATGCTGCGAAAGCAAGACAAGCAAATTTTATCCTTTCTTCTTTATCCGCTACGGTTCTCTTTTTCAGCATCTTTATCGCAAGATAAACGGAGCATGATTGCATGTTGCCGAAGAGAGTAGGCCAGTACGGCTTCTCTTTAATGGGATGCTTCTTCTTACCCTTGGAAGTACTTGGAAATTTACCACAAGGAAGGCCGGTTACGATCCCATACTCTCTTAACGAGAATCTAATCGGCTTACCCGCAAACAGAAACCATAACTCATGTGGTTTTGCAGTTTTAAGTTACTGAGTGACCATGAAATGACCAAAACTTCCAGAATATGATGGTTTCTCGTTGGAAGCAATAACTTTTCCAAACACAGAATTCATGAAAAACTTCACCCTCTTCTAAAGCATTCAAAATAGACAAAATCCTTTTCGTCTTGTGATATGAGTTCACACGCTCGCCGGATGGTTCTTCTCCTGCACCAAACATCCTCTCCGACAGCGGAGGGATTGAATTCTGTACATGCAAGAACAAATAGATTCATGCATCAAAAAAATCTTAGAGATTTGTAACAGAAAAGTTTAGAAATAAAATGTAACT
The DNA here is from genome assembly GCA_018901945.1 of Pugionium dolabratum. Classification (NCBI taxonomy): domain Eukaryota; kingdom Viridiplantae; phylum Streptophyta; class Magnoliopsida; order Brassicales; family Brassicaceae; genus Pugionium; species Pugionium dolabratum. The sequence continues at coordinate 312,495 of JAEVFF010000186.1, forward strand.
GCTACCATTTCGACATTTTCCATAGTTTGAAGAATGTGAGTAAACACTGTTCAAATGAATAGTGTAAGAGATGAAGGAGGAGGGTTTTTATCCTGCAAAAATACGGTTACGGAATTAGGAAAATGCGATATTTAAGGAATCATCACACCGGTTAAGAAAAGGTTGCGAAATCGATGAACTTACCGAGTTATCAGTGAGTCGAACTGTTCACATGAACAGTAATAGTTGTAGAGGAATCTCAGATTTACCGAAAAAAGGTCGGTAACTGAACAGTACAAGCGAGTTGTTGGAAATCGCCGTTTGAAAGAAGAAAAGATAAGATTTTCCGGGTAGATAGAAGGAGTGAAGAAAAATGAAGAAATCCGGTTTTCGAAACATTTTGACGAAAAGTTTCCCTTCATCTTCTCTCATCATTAAAGCATGAAAATTCATTCTGATAAAAATCTGAAAACGTCTGACAATTTTTTTTGCGAATCAAAGTTAGGGGTTTAGGTTAATAGGACTAATATCGGTTTAATATTATTTGTACAGTGCCCAAATACTACTTTGGCTAGATTGCAAATTACATGGTTATTTTGGCTCATCTAGTGTAATTAATCATAATGTAAAAGTGGAAAAAAATCCATCTAATAACAAATAGATTCAAGGAATTAAAAAATAACAACAACTAAAAATTAACCGGACGAAATTATTTAATCATAATATTTTATTATATTTTTATTTTTTCGAATTTAATCAAATAGTTTGTAGTTTACAAATTTTTATTGAATGTTCAATCGTTATCAATGAGTTTTTAAATAATATTTATTTATAAAATATTCGAAACATAAATACAAATACGAAACTTTAAATTATTACATGTAATAATATAGTTAATTTATTTTTTCAGGTACAAAAGTTATTCAAATATCTTAATATATATATTTAAATTTTAAATATTTAATTTCATAATACTAATACATATTTTAACCTTTCTATATATTTGGTATTTATTGTTTAAATTAATTATTTATAATATTAATTGAAGTAATATATTCTAAATTAAATATTATTTTTTGAAATGTATTTGTTAAATAATAATGTAAAGATGAAAATAAGAATATTTCCATCGTAAAATTTGTGACAATTTCGACTTGTGAAAGAATATACAATTTTCTTTTATATGCTAATCACTAATATAGAAATTAATATCCAATTAAATTAAAATTAAAATACAGTAATATTTTAAAATACCATTTTAAAAAAATTTTGTTTTAAATTTAACATACTAAAATTAAAATTATAAAAATAACACAAATATTTAGCACCCTAAAACTAAAATTGTAAAAATAACACAAATAATTATGTAAAATATTTATTTACTCTCACTAAATTATATATACAGTTAAAACATTATATTTGAATTCATTTTTTCCAATTTAAGATTTAATTATTTTATACTAAAATAAAAAAAATTAATAGTTTTTAATCTTTAAAAGATCTAAAATAATAATACTATTTTTAAAACAAAAAGTGCTATTTTAAAAAATTGTCTGAATAAATATTTTTAAATATTATAGTTTGAAATTTTTTTTCAAAATAGATGGTTAGTTTTCTCAATAAAACTAACAAAAATACATGAATTTTTTGTAAGCCAATCACGATCATAAAAAATAATACCAAATTAAATAAAATAAATACTCTTTAAAGAAATCTTGAAGAATGTCACATTTGATACTTTATTTTTAAAAAAATATCATTAGCTAAAATGTTTTCTACATATACAACTTTATAATAAAAAGATTATCAAATTACCTTTAACGACTACACTACATTTGAACACACTAATCTATTCGCTGTCTCAAAACCAAGACATCATCGATATAATGACTTTTGCTGGTGAAATCCAAATCCTATTGCCAAGAAAGAGTCTCTTATTCTTTGCCCTGCTCCTGTTACATTGTCCTGCCATGGTTTGGAGGTAGGAACGACACTATTTTATCTACAATTTTTCTATCTAAATTTAGAATCTCTCTATTATACCACATAAACTAACAACGCACAACATAATTTTATTTGAATTATTGACATGTATCTACAATTTCATAAATCTTAACTTAGTGAATCATGATAAATTTTTAACTAATTGATTTTACCACATAACCCAAAAATTGACCTATTTAATAAATCGAATCCGCGAAAAACAACACGTCTTCCATATCGAAAACTCTATTTCTATTCGGTTTATTAATTCGGTCGGTTTTTGAATTATGTAATAAACGCAATTAGCTTCAATTAATCATGTTTTCTCCAAAAAAAAAATAATTTTTCAAAATTGTAAAAACATATCAATAGTTTATATAAAATTAAAATATATATTAATAATTGGGCAAATGTCTAAAATAGCACATTTCTAAGTTTTTGTTCCAAAAATAGCATCATTAGTTTAAATTTCTAATAATAGCACAAATTTAAGATTAAAATGCATTAAAATTATATTTTAATAGAAAAAAATTAAACCCTAAATTGGAAATAATGAATCCAAATACAATACTTTAAGTTTATGTATAATTTATTTAGAATAAATAAGTATTTTCACATAAGTATTTGTGCTATTTTTGGGAATTTAATTTTATGATGCTAGATTTGGAAGAAACACTTTTAAAGGTGTTATTTTAGGGTATTACTCTTAATAATTTGTATGGTGTATTAGAAAAATCTGAAAGAGTAATACCATAAAATAGTATCTTTTAAAGTTTTTCTTCCAAATCTAGCATCATAAAATTAAATTCCCAAAAATAGCACAAATACTTATGTGAAAATATTTATTTATTCTAAATAAATTATACATAAACTTAAAATATTGTATTTGAGTTCATTATTTCCAATTTAGGGTTTAATTTTTTTCTATTAAAATATAGTTTAATGCATTTTAACATTAAATTTATACTATTATTGGAAATTTAAACTAATGATGCTATTTTTGAAACAAAAACTTAAAAATGTGCTATTTTAGATATTTGTCCAATCTGAAATTCAAATAAAAAACAGTAAACAACCAGTCGTGACGTCCTTTGGAGGTAATATCCAGGAAATACATTTATCTCTATGGTGTTCCAAATGGAGATCTAAACTTCAGAGACATCAACCTAACTTTGAACAACATCATCAAAGACTAGATTAGGATATGAGTCCACTAAACCTTTCTTGTTTTAATGATTACACCTTCTCCCAAACCTATTAAAAGCAGAAAAAAATCTTCATTTTATGACTGAATTACCAACTAATTAAATTTTATCAAGTTTTAGTCCAAACGAAACCGACTCAAGTAAAATAGTTTTTATGTCTAAATTTGTTTTATATAAATCATTTTCGTTTACTCACCATAACTACCTACACTTAATTTATATTTAATCTAATCGCAACGATTAGACTCTCCAATTTGTATTATAATTTTTTTATCACTAATTAAAACAACGATACAAATAAAAATTTGTGATCAACTATAATCGTAACCGATAGCCTTGATAGCTAATTTCGGTCTCTGCTCAAACCTGGAGATTTCTCTCAAACATAAATGATTCAATTTGGGTAGTAATGACTACCTCTTTTTGGTTTTTTCATTAACTTAAATAGTAATACGATTACATATGAAATATTCAACTGCTAAAATAGACGAAATGGAAAAGTGGACTTCATGTTCTACATAATAGGAATCACTAGCCATTATTTACAAACGAAAATTAATTAATAAAACAATAATTTTAATCAAGGAACTTGGTGTTTGGTCTCTTAATTCTTGATGATTTTCTTGTTGCCACGTTGGTATCGATCTTTCGTTTATCAATACTATCCCCGTCTAAATAAATCTTGTCTGCAAAGTTTATATCCGAAAAACTTTGTTGGAGTTGATCGGTGCGTTCCCACGTTGCTTCGTCGATGGATAACCCACACCACTTCACTAAAGCTTCTTGGTATTGGTCTTGACCGTGTGTAATGATCCGGGTGGTGATTATGTTCTCCGGTTGAAGTTTGAGTTCACCGTTTGACCTGAGCGGCGGTAATGTGCCCACGCTTGGTGTACTTGTACCCGTCCATGTTTTGAGATTCGACACGTGAAAGACTGGGTGTATTCATGTGCCTTCTGGGAGTTTAAGCCGATATGCTACTGGACCCAAAACCGCTTTAACCTGAAAAGGACCATAGTAACGATTTGAAAGTTTTTGCGAAGATCGTTTGAACACTGATCGTTGGCGATATGACTGTAGTCGAAGGTAGACCCAATCGCCAATGGCAAACGAGACATCACGACGTTTCTTGTCTGCTATTTGTTTCATCCGGTTGTTTGCTTGTTCCAAGTGAGCTTTCAGTTCGCGTAGAAGTTCGTCCTGGTTTTGAAGTTGTTCATCGAATTCGTCAATGATAGAAGATCCTACTTCATAAGCAGGTTACGGAGGTGGAGATCTCCCGTAAAGAGCCTGAAATGGAGTCATACCCGTAGAATTTTGGAAGGTGGTATTATACCAGTATTCAGCCCATGGTATAATGGAAACCACTGTTTTGGTCGATTATGAACAAAACATCTGAGGAATTGTTCAATGCAACGGTTCACCACTTCTGTTTGTCCATCGATTTGCGGGTGGTATGCGGAAGACATACGTAATTGAGTGCCCGACATCTTCCAATACTCACGCCAAAAAGTGCTTATAAAAATTGGATTGCGATCGCTAAGGATTGAGTGGGGAGGGCCGTGGAGTTTGACGATATTTTCCACAAACTTGGTGGCGATACAACGTGCAGTATATGGGTGAGTAAGCGGAACGAGATGTGCTGACTTACTATGTCGATCTACCACCACCATGATCGAAGTATGACCGTTGGATCGAGGAAGTCCATCTATGAAGTCCATTGAAACATCTTCCCATATTTGTTGTGGAATCGGTAGAGGTTAAAGTAATCCGGCTGGAGCTACGTTCTCTGATTTGGCTTTTTTGACAAACATCACAAACTGTCACATATTCCCGTATGGTCTGATGCATCGATGGCCAATAGAACTGTTGTGCTAGCCATTCGAATCTGCTTAACGTTCCAGAATGACCTCCCAATGGTGAATCATGATACTCGTGCAATAAGGTAGCAATTAATGGAGATCCCGGTGGAATAAAAACTCGGTTGTTGTAGCAAATTAGTCCATTGCGTCGTGAGTAAGGTTTACCGGGAGACATGTCAGCATGAGCTCCAATTTTGAGCAAATATGTATCGAATTTTTGCTGCTTCGCGTAATTCTTCCCATAAACCCGATTGTTGGATGAAGATTGCATTCAAGACTGGATTGTTTGGTCGCCGGGAGAGTGCATCAGTTGCTGTATTAGTGGAACCCGGTTTGTATGTTATCTCATAATCATAACCAACAAGTTTACCCATCCATTTTTTTTGCTCTGGTGTAAGTATGCGCTGCTCAAGGATGAATCGAAGGCTCTTTTGATCAGTTTGGATTATAAAACGATGCTCTAAGATGTATGGCCTCCATGTCTTGATGGCTATGACAATTGCAAGCATTTCTCGGGTGTGTGTAGACCAATTTTGTTTCGCTACTCCTAGTGATCGGCTCATGAATGCGATAGGTTTACCATTTTGTGTTAAGACTGCCCCAATCCCATCACCTCATGCATCGGTTTGAATGATAAAAGGTGAATTGAAGTCCGGTAGTGCGAGAATCGGGGTGGATGTCATTGCCGATTTTAATTGGTTGAAAGCGACTTCAGCGATTTCACTCCATGTAAATTGGCCTTTCTTCAATAGGTTCGTTTATGGTTTGGCCATAATTCCGTAATCCTTAACAAATTTACGGTAATAACCGGTAAGACCAAGAAAACCTCGTAGTTCTGTGATTGTGGTTGGTGTTGGCCATGCTACCATTGCTTGTATTTTTGTTTGATCCACCTTAACACCCTCGCCTGAGATTATATGTACTAAGTAGTCAATCTCCTGTTTACCAAACTCACACTTCTTTAGTTTAACGAACAATTTTTGATGTTGTAAGATTTGTAACACGCAGCAAACATGTTGTAGATGATTTTCCCAACTCCGACTGTAAACCAAAATATCATCAAAGAAAACAATCACGAATTTGCGCAATTGGGCACAGAATACCGAGTTCATCAAGGATAGTGGAAGGTGCATTGCATAGACCAAAGGGCATCACGAGATATTCGTAATGACCATTGTGTGTACGAAATTTCATTTTGTGAATGTTTGGTGAATAAACGCGGACTTGATGGTAACCGGCGGTAAGATTCAATTTGTTAAATATGGATGTCCCGTGTAGTTCATCTAGCATATCGTCGACTGTTAGTATTGGAAAATGGTCCTTGACTGTTGCGGTGTTTAATGCTCTATAGTCGGTGCAAAATCTCCATGAACCATCTTTCTTTTTAACCAACAAGACGGGAGATAAAAAAGGGGCTCAAACTTGGTCGAATCAAGCCGGCGGAGAGCATGTCTTGTACTTGATTTTCTATTTCGTCTTTTTGAAAATGGGCGTACCGGTATTGATGAGGGCATCAGATCGTCTGGCCGGCTGAAGACCAGAATGGCCGACCAGAATGCTTGCCCGACAGTCGGATCATTTGGTGCGTCTGCCGGCCCAAGCGGTACCGCCGGCCTTACGACCAGCCGGGTCGGACCGATCAACATTTTTAGCGGAGAGGCCCAAACCTCCGGCCCAACTGGCGGTGACATGGATGACACCACCGGCCCAATTGGTGATGCCGCCGGCTCCGGAATCAACCTGGTCGGCTCCGATGATAACTCGGCCAACTCCTCGCATAGTCCAGCCGATCCAGCCAATTGCACCACCATTTCCACATCAACACAAGGGGAGTCGGGTCAGCTAAGCTACCAGCTTCAATGCATGAACCTGGATAAAGTCTCTACACCAGTGGCGCCACCAGGAGCAATGATAAGGAGCAGAATAAGGGCACTCTTCCACAAGTTCAGTTTGTGGGTAGACAAACTCCTACAAGATGATCGACAAGGAGCATTGCGCCAAGAGTACAAGGAAGAGTCCAAAGGCTTCTCAACATTACAAAGGACTCCAGAAACGTGGGCTTTAGTGGCAAAAGAGGTCAGGGCTTAACGATTCATAACCCTACTCCAAGTCGAAGACTATGAGCTAAGCGCGTGCATACCACAAAGTCGGCCACCTTCCATTTCTTGGCCGATAGGTAAGAATGGTAAGTTTTCAATTATACACTTGCATTTTCTGTTTTGCAGGGTAGGAATTAGAAGTTTTACATTTTTGAGTTAAGAACAATTTAGATATAAGTCCTTTTTTGGTTATTGCCTTTTTGTAATTTTTCCTTACGCACTTTTGTAAGTTTTCTATTTTTCTTTCTTTGAGTCGACCCTAAAAGGTCAAGTTGTCGAGCATATTAATAAGACTCTTTCAGCGTTGTAGTTCGACAACTTTTTGATATTAATAAAGATAAAACTTTCTTCCTACGAGTTTTCTCTAAAAACTTGTGCGCTTAGAACCCTAGTAAAGACCAGCCCTCCTAGCTTCTACGTTGTGATTTATCACGAGGTTCATCACCCTTCGTATGGTTCACTTCACCTCTCCATCCAATACCCACAAGAAAATCCCTATCCAGAAGCCTAAGGTCGAGTTTCTCACCTAATCTTCTCCAAATAGCCCACACGTGTTACGGCCTTGATTTAAGGCTTGTATCAGGTATGGGCATACATTCATCGGGTCTCAGCCTTCCTTGAGAACAATGTGGTGCTCGATGTCGCGTGGTGGAGGTAACTCGTTTGGCGTCCGAAACACACTAGTGAATTCGCGTAAGAGCTCCTGCATATCGAGTGGCACTGAAATCTCCTTGTCGTTTTCCTCCTCTATTCGTAAAGCAAATAGATTTTTCCCGGATCGAGCCTCATGTACAACTTCTTCCACTTTGGCTCTTTTGATTTGTTTTGTTTGAAGTCCGTGCACCATCTTCTGGTCGCCCTCCCACACAAAAGCGATTGATTGTGCCTTCCAGTCGCAAATTGTTGGGCCCAATGTCTCCAACCATTGGATTCCTAAAACAACATCCAATCCGGTTATTGGTAACGCAAAAAAATCAACAGAGAAAGACACGCCACCCAGCTCCATTGTTACTTTTCGGTAGGATCCTTTACATGTGAGCGGGTGACCATCCGCCACACGTACGTTGAAAGATCGGGTAGGAGATAACTTCAAGTTTAAACGATTTGCCGCCTTATCACTGATGAAATTATGAGTCGATCCGATGTCGATCAATGCCACAACTAGCATTTGGTTAATTTTGATTTGAACCCAAAGTGTTTTTGTTGTATTCCATCCGGCTAGAGCATGGAGTGTAATCTCTGGTTCGTCGATCTCCGCTCATGTTTCTTCTATAGGAATGTCTTGTTCCTCTACGCTTTCTTCTCCTTCAATGAGAAGCAATTGAGGCTTACGACATTTATGACCCGGTGTATAACGTTCATCACAGCTGAAACAAAGTCCAAGACTTCTCTTTTTTCGTAGTTCCTCCCAATTTAGTCGTTTTGGAGTTGTTGTTCGTATCTCTCGTGTTGGAGTGGTGCAAATTGTTTGATAATCATTGTTGATCGTCTTTGGGGTGGATGAGATATTGGAGATGCGGGTTATGTAGCTTCTTGGTTGTGTCATTCTTCGTTGTTTTTGTAGTTGACCAATCACACATCTTAGCTAGATTTATCACTTCCTTCAAGGTTTGTGGTCTGAACATGCGGATACTATCCGGAATTGCATCATTGAGTCCTCCCATAAACGTGCCCACTAAAACTTTTTGTGACCATCCATACACCTTGTTTTGCAATCTCTCAAACTCACGTTGATAATTACGAAAAGACCCAGTTTGTTGAATTTTTGATAAGGCCTCATCAAAATTTTCACCATCTGCGGGTCCTAAACGAGACCATAATTCTTCTTCAAATACTTCCCAAGTAATGATTATCTCATCTACTGTTAAACTTTTTTCTCTCGCTTGCCACCACTCATTAGATTCTTCTTCAAGATAGTAAGATGCAAAACTTACACGATAATTTTGTGGCATGACGTGATAAGCAAAGTATTGTTTATCCTTACTAATCCATGAAGTTGGATTTCTTGTTTGAAATCTTGGGAATTCAAATTTGATACTTCTATGTCCCATTTGTGGCGCGGCAAATGGATTGGTATTGTCTTCTCTATGAACTGACGCATACGGATGATGTTCCTCACTCCGACGATGTCCTCTCGATATGTTAGAGCCTCATTCGCGATTGCTAGTAACCATTTCAACTAATCTGACGAAAGTTTCTTTCATACTTTGGAATTTATCGCCAATTCCAACGTTCAATTTCAGAAGCTTGTCTTAAACCATGCCGAGACTCGCTTTCAGATCTGCGAATCGTTTCTTGCTATTAGCCATTGACTCATCTAATCTGGATGGAGTCAAGACCAATTTTCTTTAAGAATTTTTAGTTTTTCTGACGAATGATGTCGATTAAAAAAAAGAAAGAAAGAAGTGAATATAGTAAATAAAAAGAAACAGAAAGAAGTGAAGATGGTGGATACCAAAATGATAGTTTTGATAGTTAATTTTGGTTTCTCCTCAAATCTGAGATTTCTCTCAAACATAAACGATTCAGTTTGGATAATAATGACTACTTTTTTGTTTTTTCATTAACTTAAATAGTAAACGATTCAGTTTAGATAATAATAACTATCTTTTCTTGACTTTTTCATTAACTTAAATAATAGTACGATTAGATATGAAATATTCAACTATTAAAACAGAGGAAATAGAAAAGTGGACTTTATGTTTATACATAATAAGAATCAGTAACCATTATTTACAAACAAAAATTAATTGATAAAACAATAATTTTAATCAACAAATTTGATATTTGATCTCTTAATTTTTGATAATTTTTTTGTTGTCACGTTGATATCAATCTTTCGCATATCAATAACCACCGACAAACAAAACAAATAATATACACCATAATCGCAATATTAATTACGACCACAACTACAGCCGACATACAAACGAACAACATTTGAAAATCGCAAAATACAACAAAGGAAAATCATAACGAAGGAAAATCATAACGAAGGAAAATCATATTTAGATATAAGATATTGCAAAGATTAGTTACTAATGACGGATTTAAAGTAGTAGGAAAAACTAATTCCAAAGGCACTCAAGAACTCAGCTTATTACAGTATTAGTAATACATTACTCTGAGCTTTTATTTGACTGATAATGCCTCTTAGTTACTTAAGAAGTAACTCCCAACAGTTTCTTCAGGTTCTTCTGCAATTACCGATTAACAATTAGAGAACTTTTCTGATCTCTAAATCGAACTGAAGTATTTATAACATGTGAGAAATTACCTCAATGCTGAGAGGAGAAGTAGTTGGAGCGTAACGGTCAACAACATTTCCATCTTTGTCAACCAAGAACTTGGAGAAGTTCCACTTAATTCCGTCTCCAAAAAGCCCGCCTTTGCTCGATTTCAGAAACTTGTAAATTGGAGCAGCCTTTTCACCATTAACATCAACCTGCATTGCATAGTACAAAAGTAGAAATCAAGTCCAAGAAGAGAGCCAACAATCACGAGACAAACAACTTTAGGATATTACAATGATTCACTAAACATAAAAGACCATACGAACTTGCATAGTTCTCACTATAATGTCTGAATGATTTTGAGGTAGTAGCCAATTGAAAAGTATTATCTCAACTCGTGTGTTTACTCACGCAATGTGATCGAAACTAATAACTTCATTATTCAAAACGTGACGACTCTTTGTTTCAAACAGAAACCAGGAACTAATAGCCCAAGATGGTAAAACAACACTGAATTTGGAAGACTGGTTAACTTCTTGAACTAGTAGACCAATGAATCATATGCCAAGAATAAGAGACAAGGAACTAATAGCCCAAGATGGTATAACAACACTGAATCTGGAAGATTAATTAACTTCTTGAACTAGAAGACCAATGAAACATAAGCCAAGAACAAGAAAAGCTACCTTGTCGAATATCGGGTACTCAGCTTTGAAACGAGTACAAGCAAACTGAAGAATCTCTTCATTTGAACCAGGTTCTTGATTTCCAAACTGGTTACACGGGAACGCAAGGATCTCAAACCCTAAATTAACAAACACAATTGTCATATATATGATTCATTTCTACAGAGAGCTTGAATAAACAAACAAAATCCTGGTGAACAAATTATACCATGATCTTTGTACTTCTGATACAGCTGCGCAAGTTCAGTATAGTTCGAATTGGTCAAGCCACTGCACGAAAACAGAAACAGAAAAAAACGATTTAAATACCAAAGTAGTCAGTAACTAATGAGCTCAAAAGACTACAAATTCAGCATATACGTGAGGAAAAAAACTGATAATTGGTAGTTACCACTGAGAAGCAACGTTCACGATCAAGAGAACCTTCCCCTTGTAAATGCTTAGATCAACATCATTTCCCTTCGCATCCTGAAAGTCACAAAATGAAAACAGAATTTCATTTTTGATCCAAATCGTTCAAAACCGGATCTTAACTCTTAATTCCCAGTATCAAACAGAATTTCTGAAATAATAAAAGAATTTCGAAACTCTGAATAAAGAAATGAATTCATTGAATCAGATTAACATTTACGGTCTTGAAAGAATCAAACAAGTAGCGAATAGATTGAGAAACAAGAAACTCGAACCTTGACGGTGAAATCATAGACAGATTTGGGCTCGGAAGTAGCAGCCATCGAATGTTTCAACCTAGATATTGTAGCTCCCGTTATCGATGATGGAAGAGAACGAATCCGATGAGAATTGAAAAAAGGTTTAGAAGAGTTAAATTTCGATGAAAAGAGAGAAATCGATGATGAAACTCGAACGAGATGATATGTTCTTATATAGACAAGTCGAAAAGAGGAACTTAACATTTCCTCAGAGATTTCTTATGTTCACAGAAATCTTTTTGATTACTATTTAGAGTCCAAATCACAATTTTGTTATTCCATTCCGTGTTCAGTGGTTGGAGAAAGGGATAGACACGTGGCTGATTTAGAAGATGCCACGTTGGAGAAACGTAGGATTGCTGGGTGTACGTTTATTGTGCGGCGTAATGTGAACGCTAACGATGCTTTGGACCCAAAAGTCCTTCTAGATTATTATTGTTCACATTGGGCCTATACTACTAAACGTCCATAATTTTTTTTTTGGAAAATTTTGAGAAATGCCATTTTTATATCTCTTTTTTGTTTTCGTCGTGTTTTTTCGTCCATCTTTTATATCTCTCTAGTGAGTCAATTATATGGTTGGACGTTCTGATTGGGGTTTGGTTCAGGTTTTATGGGTTTTTGAAAATTTTGAGGTTAGAAGTGTAAAACTCATTTTAATATTTATAAATTTTGGGTTGAGTTTGGTTTAAATTTTTTCGAATTTGGGTTCGGTTTGGATTTTAAATTTAGGTTCGGGTTGATTCAAGTTTTGAATATAAATTTAGATTGGTTCGAGTTTTGTATTCGAAATAGACATATATATATATATTTATATAAGTTGGGATTAATTCATATTTTTATTTGAAACAGGCATACGTTATTCAAAATAACCAAAACTACATGGTAATTCAAATATAACAAAAATAGTAAATATCAAAAATAAAAATCAAATTGTCTACCTAATAATTCTCGTCATGTGTAATAATTATTATCATGTATTTTATGTTCTAACCATAATATTTTTATTTCAGATTTATATAAATATATATTATTGAATAAATACAAAACTCCAATTAATAGATTTATTTAAATTCTTAAAATTAGGACATAAACTTTAAAAATATTTTTATTTTAAAACATTAGAAAATTAATAGTTTGTATGATAATATTTAAAAGAATGAAACAAAAATCTCTAATTAACAAAAAATCATTAATTTAGATTTGCTAAATATACAAATAACAAAATTCAAAAATTAAAACTAATCGATTAAAAAAATATTCAATTTATATATTTAAATCAAATTCGATTTTGTTTTTGATTTTGAATATACCCGAATCCGAACCTAAAATACTATTTTGGATATATCCGAATCCGAATCCAAATCTAAAATACTAAACAAATAAAACCTATTAGGATATTTTCAAATACTCATATCTGTTCGAATTCGGGTATTTTGGATCGGATTCGGATTCAGATTTTGGATTCGGTTAATATGTCCAGCCCTAGTCAATTAGTTCAATATGAAAGCAAAGAAAATTAGATAAATAATTATAGTATTCAAAAACTAAAATCAGTGTTTCGAGTGGGTTGGGAGATTACAATTAAAACCTTAACCAATGTTATTTCATTTCTTTGTCACTATAGGGAAAGAATCTATAAGTTTTTTTGTACTATAAGGAAACTTATGTAGACTGATTTGATCATCACCCACCGTATGGGATGATCATCCAACGTATAGAAGTTTTATATATATCTTATATGTTATGATCGGGACGGATGTAAAAATTTATTTAATATAAGATACATACTGGAATAAATATTTAATTAAAAGTATTTAAACAAAATTTTATAATTTAAAAATAAAATAAAAATAAGTATACAACATAGGACAATTGACTAAAATAGCACCATTTCAAGTTTTTGTTCCAAATATAGCACTAGTCATTTAAATTTCCAAAAATAGCACAAATTTAATACTAAAATAATTGAAAACTTAGTCCTAATGAAAAAAATTTAAACCCTAAATTGGAAAAAGTGAACCCAAACATTATGTTTTAATTTTATATATATATTTTAGTTAAGGTAAATAATTATTTTTACATAATAATTTATGCTATTTTGGGAATTTTAGTTTTATTGTGTTAAATTTGGAAGATAAACTTAAAATGATGCTATTTTAGGGTATTACTCTACAACATATACCATATTCTTGTTTACATAAATTTACTTCTGGTTTAAATTTATTAAGTTATTAGTATATTATTTTAGTTAATTTCTCTGTATTTGAACAAAAAAGCATTCAAGTGGGTTACTAAAATTTGAATTTAAATATCTAATTTTATAATATTTATAACTATTTAAATTCTTTTCTATATTTATTTTTTTAATTTTTTATTTGAATGATATTTGAAATAATATTTATACTTATTTTAATTTTTTATATATTTATTATTTTTTTTAATTATTTATTTGAAAGATATTTAAAATAATATTTTAAAAAAAAAATTTTAAATGTATTTTTCATATACTAATATGATAGTGTAAACAACAACTGACATTCTAATTTTCGTGGATATTATTGAGAAAAAATCAAGTACGAAAGGACATGACATTCGGGTTTGTTTTTTATGTAGCTATTTATAATATGTTAATTGATAAATGTTTTAATAAAAAATCTTATTTTGACGTATCAAATCATTTAAAAACAAATATTATATAAGATATAATTTACTAAATTATTTACGGAAATTGTCATCAAACAATATTTAACTATATATTACATGTAATTTCTAATATTTCGACATAAAAATATTTTGATATAAAATATAAATATAATATAAAAAAATATTATCGATTTTGAAAACTTAGTCACACAAAATATAAAATAAATGTTTAGTTTAATTGAATATTTATCACATGTATAATTTCTTACCAATTTAATAATATAGATTATCCAAGATAAAGATAATTTAAATCCATTTGTATAAACCGATTTCATTGTCTATTTCATTTGTGTATAATCACTATTAAAAATTTCAGAACAATTATTATAAATGAGGTATAAATTATGTATATATTTAATTTATAGGTCAATTGACTAATTTAACACTAAATAATATTTTATTGACTAAATTAGCATTTCAAACCTAAACTCCCACAAATAACATTTTTTTAAGTGAAAAATACTAAAATAACCTTATTTATAATATAATATAAGGAGTGTATAACCAATATGTTACTGTAACTAATTGACATATAAACATTTTATTTTGTATATATATATATATATATATATATATTTAGTTTAAATTAGACTTTTTTCTTTACATCATAAATTTATCTTATTGTTTAAATTTTCTAATGATATCTTAAAAAACTTTTTAAATTTTGGTGATTGTAAAATTATTCTCTTACAATTTCAGGATGTTGATGTGAAAATTCTCATGGAGCAAGATTGAGCGCATTAATGAGTTTTTAAGAGAGGAGCAAAACTAATTTTTTTCCTTTTTTATGACGAAAACTGATGTCAATTGTTCTGTTTTTGTGCTCAAAATGATTGAATGTCATTCAATGGATATTAAAAATATGTCAAAGCTACATGATGCCGTAAAAGAAAACATAAGAACGAAGTTGGCATTTGACATCTTTCATGAGTTTGGTGATAAATCTTAGTTTGGACATTTTCATTTTGATGTTTTCGTTTATAACTTGTATCTGTGATTGTTGATAAACATTTTTGTTGATTTTTTTTTTGGATAAACACTCTTGTTAATGTTTTTTGGATAAACACTCTTGATGAAAACAGGTGGAACAATCTGATGAATATGCACTCTTACTCATTTAATTTCACGTTTTAGGAAAGAATTCTTAAAACGTAAGAGATACTTTCTAAATTTGCATAAAGTCTTCCTAAATTTTGCATAAAATGTGACTAATAACCTAAATTAAGTAAAGATTTATTAATATTAAACAAACGTTTCCTAAATAAAATAATTAAATAAAATATAAAAAAAAAACTAAAAGTTGCAATTATGCAAATCAAACCTTAGACAATTGGGTAAGAAAAAGAATGTGTAACCAATATGATGATGTAACTAATCAACATATAACATTTTGTTTAATATATATACACTACTTTAAGTAAAATAACAAAAGATTTATTAATAGTTCTAGAGGGGGATCAAACCTTAAACACATGTTGGGAGGAAAAGAGTGTGTAACCAATATGATAGTATAACTAATCAACATATTATATTTTATTTAATATATATACACTCATACAATTAAAATAGCAAAATCTTTAGTTGAGAATGTGATCGAACATTGACTAAAATTAAGGATATTTTAATCTTTTTTATTTGTTAAAATGTTATTTATGTGAGTTTTTGAATTGAATGATATTATTGGCACTAAAACTTTATTTAATGCTAATTTAGGATATTTTTCTAATTTATATTTACTAAATAAATAATTAATTATAGTATGTAAATATTTTTCTCTATGCAAAATGTGGCTCTAAATGTAGTTATGTTATTATTTTCTCAAAAAATATTTAAAGAAACCTCTCTCTGAATGAAAATTTCCCATTTCAGACTTTTAAGCTCTAAGTCTGCAAAACATTTAAGGTTTAGCTCAACCATTAAGTTACATAAATCAGAATGAAGTTGATTAGCTTATATAGCATTACATACACATCGCAGTCAAAACTTATTAAATCTTCAATTTTTTTATAGAATCAACTATTTATTTCTTCATTATAAAGATCGTATAGTATCATATGTTTTCCAAACTAAAATGTTTTCCAAACTAAAGTGTATATGCAAATTTCTCTAAAATGAAAATTAAAAACATATATCTCCCTGAATGTATAATTCAAAACTTATTTTACCATAGATCTCGATTTTGATATTTTGTATACAAAACCGAGACGAATCCATAGCACCCAAAAATAAACCAAACTAAATTTACAACTGACCTCGAACCAAACACTAATCCGACCTGTATGTCCAACCAAAAATATTCAATCCCCAAAAAAATCCCCAATTGAACAAGAAGAACCCTCAAAACCTCAAAACTTGCCAAGAAACACATATTTAGACTGATCGGAGGCTATATATATCTCAGACTTGGTAGAAATTAATCATGTGTCACATACTCTCGACACATATAACCGGTGCAGAACAATAAACAAAAATTGAAAAGGTTCATTAGAGAAGTGTTTTTAGTTTTAGCTAATAAGGACATTAATTTATACTAACAATTAGGTTCAAACCACTCTTCCTCTATTTTAGCTTATGTTTGGTGACTTTTGAAATTCCTAGCCATTCAAAAATCTGCTATCTTCTAGTTCATATCAGCATCTAAAAGAATGTTGCTAGCTTTAATGTCGTGGTGTTCAATGGTTAACCTTGAATCTATCTTGTTGAAGATAGATAATCCCTTTGATGATGTTATAAATCTAAAGAATCATCTCACTATCTCACATGAGCTATCATAGGAATAGAAAAAAATTGAGTAATTGACGAGAATATGACTTGTAAATTTTGCCAATCCACCTTGACCGATCTTGTTACTCACCAAAAAGTTACTTGTTGTGCAGCTTCAATTTTTTTAGTATCAAATTGAAGATATCCTACGGTTGTAGTATCATCTAATTCTAAATTCCATGGAATTCTTTTGAAAGAACCAGCAAGCAAACAAAATACTCATCTTAGGAGAGAAGAAAACAATGGAGTTTAAACGTTATTGATGGGTTTTAAATTTTAATCCCTAATACAACGCCAAGTGCAAAACAAATCGATTAGTAGTTGGGTATCGAATCATCAGGAGCACTAAGATTAACATATTAGAAATACATGAAACCTTAAATCTAGGCAAATATTAATTGGATTTTCGATTGTTTGTCTAATAATCTAATTGCAAAGAAAGTAAATACAAGTTAAATTCAATAAATAAGATATATGGACAGTGGACAATACATTTGATTCTAAATAATTTTTTATTGACTAACGATTCTACACATTCGATTAGATAAATCCCTAAGACACTAGACTGATCCACTCTCGTGGTATCAGTGCATTCACCAGCCTACAAACTACAAGTGTTTTGCACATCAATCTATCGACTAGCAATCATTGAGTTCGAGTCTAACCTAGTCTATCTATCGTCTTAGACATCAACTCTCGTTGGTTAAGATACGATAAGCATGTTCAGGCTACCTATACATTTTGTATATACACTTATCAGGAGAAAATTATCATTGATCTATGCATTGATTAACTATTTCAATCCCTGAACATGCCCTAAGCATTAGAGATTTATCATCTAATGTACTTAAACAACCCTAAGTCACTATCAGATTCCCCTAATCCGCCTTACTCCTGATCCATATAGAGAACTACTCAGACATTTTTAAATAAATAGTAAGCATAATGAAATAGAAACAATAAAACATAAAAGAAGAGGTAGGGTAAAAGAATTCTTCACCAGAAACCAAAAGTGCAAGAACAAGAGTTGAAAGTAAAATATCCTCTCTCTAAAAATGGCCACACTCATAAACTAGAATAAAATTTAGGTTCAATGTGTTTTAGAAGGGTTTATATAATATCTCTAACAAATAGGTTTAGTTTCGAGACAAACCGGTTAACTTAAAATATGTTTAGGAAAGTTAGGGCTCGAGTTGGCCTAGGATCGGCCAGTTGGCTCAGGTTGGCTTGAGATCGGCCAGCTGAGATTGGTCTGATGGCCGATCTCAGGATGGACTGAAAGTTGGCTCGAAATCAGCCGGTTGAGATCGCCTGATGGCCGATCTCGTGATAGGCAAGGATTTGGTTTGAGATCGGGCAGCTGAGATCGACCTGATGACCGATCTCTTGATGGGCAGGGAATTGGGTTGAGATTGGCTAGTCGAGATCGGCCTGATAGACTATCTCGTGGCTTTTAGGAGACTCCTTGGTCATCTCTTATCGTCTGATTCCATCTAACTTTTCGTTGTATATGAAAACATCGAGAAGATATACAAAATGCATAATGCATGCTTTAACGTATAGAGTGCAATGTTAAATGCAAATGAATGTGAATGAATATATGGAATACCTAAAATGATAAATGAATACAAGAAAAATATAGTAAAATGCATGGTGAAACAATGTAAAAACTATAGTTATCAGTTATGTTTTGCTTTAAATAGTTTAGATACCTACAAAACTAAACTGAAGAAAGTATAAGAAAATTGTCAACTAAACAATTCACACGTGAAACGAAAGTGAACAATGAGAAAAAATTTCTAAGACAAAAGCTTTGTACTGTTTTCTAATCCTGCAAACAACAACTCTTGGAGCAAACAGAGCTGTGGTTATAACCACTCGAAAATGCAATTAGGCTAATACACATAGCAGCTTTTTTGGTTCCACCTACAACAATACGCATAGCTATCAATTAGGAAATGAATCCGTTTTGATGTTTATGACATTGTATTTCTTGAGATTTATTAAGACTATAACTTGTTGGTAACAACTTTACATTACTGTATACCTATAGAAGAAATCCTTTAGTGAAATTTAAAAATTGATTTTATCTTCTTCCATCTATGATTTGTGTTGAAGTTTTTGAGTGTTTTGGGTTGGAAAAAGTTGGAGTCTTTTATGTTTTTATAATCTTTATATGTGCCGAGAAATTATCTATCAGATTTTTTTATTTGTTTTTGTATCAATAATTCAATATTTTTCATATAAATATTTAATATTTTTATACGAGAAAAGATGGAATCGAATTCTATATTTTTGAGATAGATGTAGAGGTGATACAAATTTTTGGTTTATGAACACTAATCGAGTTCTTATGTTTTCAGAAGTTTTGATTTTTCGTGAAATGGAACGGGAAATGAATTTTGGTTAAAAATTATAAAATCAATTGTTGATTTATATGTAATAAAATCAATTTTTCATAAATGGTTTTTCAGACACGAAAGGATAAAACGGGGCTTTATCGAATGTTGAAAATTGCTTTGCCGGTATTTGTAAAATCTGGTAAATATATATTTACACAGATAGTATTAATACTAGAAACCCTAGAGTTTTTCTGCTTTCCCTTTTCTCTTACTCACGGCTACAAGGTTAGCTTTAAGTTTCGATTCTGTTTCCGCACCATTGATTGGATCTCTGCTGTTTTCAATCGAATTGATCTGTTTGGCATTTGCATCAGGTTTTCGAATATTATTCTTTGCTGCGTATGTGTTTTTATTGGTTGTATGAGATGCATTTAGTATTCGGTCGAGTTTTTCCTGGTCATCTGTAGCTAGAATACGCAAAATTTTCCGTTTTGGTATTGGGTTTTTAATTCCGTGATCTCTTTGAATCGAGTAGGTTAAAAAATCAATGTTTCGTAAAATTAGTTTAATCCTTGTATTTTTTCTGGTTTCAGGCAAATTGTTGTGTCCTTTTCGTGCGAGCTTGTCTTGACTGTTTCGTCTGAAACATGGCGAATTTTGCCAAACCGGAGAATGCATTGAAGCGTGCTGATGGTAAGTTACGAATTGCTTGTTTTAAGGGTCATGCCCTAGAATATTCTTTTAGACATTAGGTCTCATGGATTTAGTTTAGGGTGTATGAATTGACATTCTGTTATCTGTGTGTGTTCGCAGAATTGATCAATGTTGGACAGAAACAAGATGCTCTGCAGGCGCTTCATGATCTCATTACCTCAAAAAGATACAGAGCTTGGCAGAAACCGCTTGAAAAGATCATGTTTAAGTACCTAGAACTTTGTGTTGACTTAAAGAGAGGACGATTTGCTAAGGATGGTTTGATCCAGTACCGTATTGTTTGCCAGCAAGTGAATGTTAGTTCCTTGGAGGAAGTAATCAAGCGCTTCCTACATCTTGCTACTGAGAAAGCTGAGCTGGCTCGCTCTCAGGCGGATGCCCTGGAGGAAGCCCTTGATGTTGATGACCTTGAAGCTGATAGAAAGCCTGAAGATTTACAGCTCAGTATTGTTAGTGGGGAGAAGGGAAAAGATAGATCTGACCGTGAGTTGGTCACCCCATGGTTCAAGTTTTTGTGGGAGACATACAGAACAGTGCTTGAGATATTGCGAAACAACTCAAAGCTGGAAGCACTTTATGCGGTTAGTTTTCATTTAGGACAAGCTTATTAGCAAATCCTGTGGTTGTTAGTTAGTTAAGACTGAAGACTTGTACATTTTTTTTCTTGTAGATGACAGCACATAAAGCCTTACAGTTCTGTAAGCAGTATAAGCGAACAACAGAGTTCCGTAGGCTTTGTGAAATTATAAGAAATCATTTGGCGAATCTGAACAAGTACAGAGACCAAAGGGATCGGCCTGACTTATCAGCTCCCGAGAGCTTGCAACTTTATTTGGACACAAGATTTGATCAGTTGAAAGTTGCTACTGAGCTTGGACTTTGGCAGGTGTGTTTTGTTTCTGCACGTATTTTGCTAATGCTACCTTATCTTATGTCAAATGTTGTTTGGCAGCATGTGCCTTATCCTCTTTTCCATTGCTGGAAGTAGGTTAGAAATTTAGAATGGTTCGTGATGAATCTTATGTTTTGCAGGAAGCTTTTCGTTCTGTTGAAGATATATATGGATTAATGTGCATGGTCAAAAAAACGCCCAAGTCATCTTTATTGATGGTTTATTATTCCAAATTGACTGAAATCTTATGGATTTCATCTAGCCATTTATATCATGCTTACGCCTGGTTCAAGCTGTTTAGTCTGCAGAAAAATTTCAATAAGAACTTAAGCCAAAAGGACTTGCAGCTAATAGCATCATCTGTTGTCTTAGCGGCATTATCTGCTCCACCGTTTGATCGGGCACAGAGTGCATCTCATTTGGAACTTGAAAGTGAAAAAGAACGCAATTTGAGGATGGCCAACCTCATAGGATTCAATCTTGAACCTAAATTTGAGGGCAGAGATATGGTAACATTGGTTCTTATTTTGCTTTATAGTTATATATTACGCCCTTTATATCTGATTTGTTATTTCTAATTCAATTCATTTCTTTTTCAGCTTTCCCGGTCAGCTCTTCTGTCAGAGCTGGTGAGTATCTAGCAGCCATATTACATAGTTAATTTTTTACATAAGATTTGGAATATGTATCGCCTTACATATATCTAATTTGAGGCTTATTTCTGTATAATTAGGTTACAAAAGGTGTTTTGAGCTGTGCTTCTCAGGAGGTCAAAGATCTTTTCCATGTTTTAGAGCATGAATTTCACCCACTTGATCTTGGCTCCAAAATTCAGCCTTTGCTGGAAAGAATATCCACATCTGGTGGGAAGCTGTCTTCAGCTCCTTCTTTACCAGAGGTGCAACTCTCCCAATATGTTCCTTCTTTGGAGAAGCTTGCTACGCTGAGGCTACTTCAACAGGTAAAAACGTGGTCCTATTTCTCATAATATTCACTCAATCATTTTGGATTGGTCTGGTTGTTTATCCAAATTTTTTTTTGTTTACGTGCTCAAAGGTCTTTGCTATGATTTTCTTTTCCAGGTGTCTAAGATTTATCAGACTATAAGAATTGAGAGTTTATCTCAGCTGGTCCCTTTCTTCGAATTCTCAGTGGTAGAGAAGATATCGGTTGATGCTGTAAAGAACAATTTTGTTGCCATGAAAGTTGATCACATGAAGGGTGTTGTCATATTTGGAAATTTGGTAAGCCACTCTGATGCTTTAGCTCAGACTGCTTATTATGCCATGTCTATCTTTGAGTAATATAACTTTAGACTTATTGATTTGTTGTTAGGTACTAACTTATTCAATCAACTTTGTCTATTAGAGTATTGAGTCCGATGGACTGAGGGATCATCTGGCCGTGTTTGCTGAGTCTTTGAACAAAGTAAGAGCTATGCTATATCCTGTCCCAAGTAAAGCATCAAAATTAGGTGGCATAGTACCAAATTTAGCGGATACTGTTGAGAAGGAGCACAAAAGACTGCTTGCTCGTAAATCAATCATTGAAAAGAGGAAGGAGGATCAAGAGCGACAGCAACTAGAAATGGTAATTTTATTTTCCAATGTGGTTATAATTCTTTTTCATTAACATTTTGCCGATTGATTACAATTCCTTTATTTGACGTTTTGCTTTTTAAGGAACGTGAGGAAGAGCAGAAACGGCTGAAGCTTCAGAAGTTAACAGAGGAGGCAGAACAAAAAAGACTTGCTGCAGAGCTTGATGAGAGAAGGAGACAAAGAATCCTTAGGGAGATAGAGGAGAAGGAACTTGAGGAGGCTCAGGCGTTGCTGGAAGACACAGAGAAACGCATGAAAAAGGGAAAGAAGAAGACACTTTTAGATGGAGTAAGTTTGCTAATATCATATATTAGCTATTACACAGTTCAAAGCTGTGCGTATTACTAATAATATTGGTTGGCTGAAACAAAATGTAGGAGAAGGTGACAAAGCAAACTGTGATGGAGAGGGCCTTAACTGAGCAGCTCAAGGAAAGGCAAGAAATGGAGAAGAAACTCCAAAAACTTGCCAAAACTATTGATTATTTGGAGCGAGCAAAGAGAGAAGAGGCTGCTCCATTGATTGAAGCTGCATATCAGCGAAGACTGGTAGAGGAAAGAGAATTTTATGAGCGCGAGCAACAGGTAACATTATTATTGCAGTAAATTGTCTAATAACTTCCATCTGAGTTGAAGTATATGAGGTCCTTTAAATCTTCCCTCCATTTCAGCGTGAAGTTGAACTCAGTAGAGAACACCATCAAAGTGACTTGAAGGAGAAGAGCAGGCTGTCCAGAATGTTGGAGAATAAGGTCAGTTTTGACATGTCAAGTTGTTTCTCTGACTGTTCCAAGCTTCTGTATTTGTTCCTGTAACTTTTCTTTTCAAGCTACTGATAATCATATTTTTCTGCGTCCAGGAAATATTCCAAGAGCAAGTGATTAGCCGTCGACAAGCAGAGTTTGACAGAATAAGGATGGAAAAAGAGGAACGTATCAGCCAAATTATTCGATCCAGGAAGCAAGAAAGGGATATTAAGAGGAAGCAGCTATATTATTTGAGATGTGAAGAAGAAAGAACAAGAAAGCTGCAGGAAGAAGAAGAAGCTCGCAAGCGTGAAGGTGAGACTTTGGTTCCCTAAACCACATCATTTTGCTGTGATGTTGAAGTTTTTCTACAATAACTATTTTTTTGGGGTTTGCTCTTAATTAGAAGCTGAGAGGCGCAAAAAGGAAGAAGCTGAACGCAAAGCTAAGTTGGATGAAATTGCTGAAAAGCAAAGACAGAGAGAGAGGGAGCTCGAAGAGAAAGAGAGGCTGAGGCGAGAAGCCCTATTGAAGGGAACTGATGCACCACCTACCCGGCTTGCAGAGCCTACGGTTACTCCTGCAGCCGCTGCAGCTGCTACTCCTACATCACCAGCACCAGGTCCTGCCAAATACGTTCCTAGGTTCAAGCGTCAGACTACGGAGGTCTCAGGCTCAGCAGCACCAACAACACCGCCACTTGCAGAAACTGATCGCTGGTCCAACCGTGGTCCGCCTCCAGCAGATGACCATTGGGGAAGCAGCAGAGGACCGCCTCAGAAATCTGACCGGTGGACCAGTGGCAGGGAAAAAGCAGGATCTCCGGCGGAAGGAGGAGACCGTTGGGGGTCTGGTCCTAGAGGCACTGACCGCCCAAGTGGTGGCGATGCCTGGCGTAGTGAAGAACGCCGCTCCACGTTTGGAAGCTCCAGGCCTAGGCCGTCACAGCGTTGAGTAGTACATTTTTGGTCTCTTGACTTTAACATTACAGTCTCCTCGAGCCAAAAATCGGTGCTCTTGTTTTTAAAGATTGCTCATGTTTTATTTGTTGATGAGGATTTAAAACCTTAATAAACTCGTTTTTGTTCTACACTCAAAGAATTCTTTCATTCTTCGATTGTTTACCGTTGGATCTTTCTTTTTGCCGTAAAAACCTTTGAGATTGATTAGCTTTTATTTATATTGACATTATTTATTAGGTTAGTGTGTGTAGTGGAATATAATAAAAAAAAAAATCGAATTTACATTTAACTTTGGATTAATGAACATGGAATTTAAATTTAATTCTTTCTTTTCGAGTTGTCAAAGAAAATAATTAATTCTTTTTCAGTTGTGAATTGAGAATTTTATATTAAATTAATAGATTAAAATTAATACTATAAAATAATATTTTTAGAGTTTTTTTTATTTCAAATATAGCATATTAAAATTAAATTTTCAAAAATATCATAAATTTTTATGTGAAAATATTTATTTAGTGTAAATAAATTATAAATAAATTTAAAACATTAGATTTTGGTTATTTTTACCAATTCATGTTTTTAGTTTTTTATTAATAAAAAGTTTTAATGCATTTTAATTTTAATGTTGGTGATGTTATTGAAAACTTAAAGTAATGATATTATTTTTGTAATAAAAATATAAAATATGTTATTTTATAGAAATATCTTTAAATTAAGAGATACAAATGATTACTTTTCTACGAAATTCTTGAAGATGTGAATTTTTTTTAGCTGAAATTTGGACGAAAAATACTAAGATGCTTAAGTTCTACTCCTCAATCATCAAGGGTGAAACTATTGATATATTGTTGACTTATTTGAGAAGAATCAGAAACAAAATTTGTTCTCCTTACATAGACGATGTGATATAAATCATGATGGAATGCGGAAACTAAAATGTTAAAAGGATTGGTAAGCTCGTATGTTCTTTGCGTTGAAGTTGTATTGGTTGGAAACAACGAGCTGATATGAAAAAATGAGTATGTTCATGTGGTGATGTGGCAACAGGAAGCTCATGTAGCACAATAAATCGAAGATTTGAAAACATTAAAAGATTTAATGACGACAAGAAAGTGGGAGGCGAATGTGTCAAGTAAATCTAATGATATGATCAAAAGAATACTTGATGGAAATATTTTAAGAAGGATAAACTTGGACAACAAGTGTTTTTTTATTTTATTTGAGGGATTGTATAAAGATTCTATGATTGAAAACCAAAATAATTTCTTGTAGTATAAAGAGTTTAAAAGGGTTAAGGGTTACCTTAAGGGTCATTGTGTGAGATTTGTAACTTCGAAATTCTACAACACAAAGATGAAAATGTGAGTGTGCAATTTTTTTTTATTTTTCACGGTTTGTGAATATGATAAAAAAGAATTAGCTTTATACTATATTTGGTCGGGTACGAGGTTTACGTGTATGTAAATTTTGTGATTAAGTGTAATTTTGTAAGATGGTTGACGAACCAAAAGTTTTCCCATGTGATAGTCCGATATATTTGCCTGGCTACACATGACTAGCCAAAAAGAAGTGTTTAGTAACGAGGAATCCTTATGACATAATGAGTCGGCTAGAGAAGACACATGGTGTTCCATTCCGTTACGGGTATATGAGTTTATGGGACAGAAGTCCACTAGTGTTTTGTGTATGTGTATAATAGACACGTGATTGTGTACTTGTTTTATAGATTTGTTTGTATATTGTAAATTCATCTAGAAGAAGCAGTATAAGGCAATAGTCATTGGACAATAGAATCGAGGATTGTGAAAGAAATTCGACTCCCTCATCTTCTACAATGTATAAGCTTTTAGTTGTTTGGTCTTAGTCTTTTTTCTTCAAGAGAGAGAATCTGTAGAAAGCTCTATGAACTTGGTTCTTGTTACAACTCCATCGCTATAGGCACAACAAAAAAGGTTGAAATTGTTCTTTAAGTGATAGATATATGAAACAATATATGTTAGTTGCAAATAGTCCAAAAAGAGTTAAAAAATTCTATGGAACAACTTTAGGTATCATGATGCAAATCATTATTAGAAATGGCAGCAAGGATGAGAGCATAAAGTTCATGGCATGAGAATATCATGATGCTCAACCTCAAAATGTGCCTCACCTAATTTCTTTAGTAAGTTTTCTCCATTTCATTTGCTGAGTGGAGTTTTCTAAAGAAATACATTTGATTTACTTTGGATATATGTGTTATTTAAATTATTAATTAATTTTTTTATGATGTGAACATGTTAAAAAGAGAAAAGTCCTATCTGAGAATTATTTTAAAAAAAAATTTTATTTTGACGTGTTATTAATAAAAATACAATGTTGACATGTTATCACCACAATGAATTTTAAATAAATATATAAATGAGATTAAATTATTAGAATAATTACAATACTTGACATTGTTATTAATATGGTTAAATAATCAATATATTTTATTAAACTAACTAAAAATATTATTAAATGCGTTAAAAACAATGATTTTTTCCTTAATTTATATATATAAAAATTAATATTAAAAATAATTTTAAATAAAAGTTAAAATTTTATAAATATTTAATTTATATTTACTAATAAAAAAAATTATATAATTTACGAATATTTTCCCATTCATAACGTGGATATAAATCTAATTATTATATATATGAAACAACTTAATGCATTACAAACAGTAAATATACTTTAATTTCACTATGTTTTTTTTCTTTTCCTAGTCACCCATAAAAATTGATGATTTATGAGATCAATATATGTTGATTTATCACAAAGGCATAATCCAACCACAACTAGAGGGTATCTAATATTACTCAGTTGGAACTGTCGATGAGCGAGGTTCTTTATGGCAGTTCGGAGAGTTACGATAATCCTTATTCCTACGATTATTATTTCTTATGGAGACAAAATAGTACAACATTTTATTCAAGATTTAGACATGCATTTGAATTATGATTTTTTTTTACTTTAGAGCCCACATGTCTCAATGGGGTTTTTTTGACTTTGTTGTCTCTAGCTGAGTTTTATAAAAAAAAATATCACTGATGTAATGAATTCTATTGGTGATAATAAAACTTTTCTCACACTTTCGTGGAGTATTTGCGATTTTGTAGATCAAATCATCTCCCAATCTTGGTGCATTTTCTGTCATGTCCTATGCAAAAGGAGAAGTATTTCTGGTTTGACAAACGTTAGACCACTAAGCCAAATTTTGAAAAGTTGATATTGAACGGATGGCTTTAACTAACAGATTCGTGTGTATTTCCGATCCAAGAACGTTTCACGAGATGTCGAAGAATTATTTCTTGATGGAGGTGCAAAGATAAATTTGCATACCTCAAGATATGGAAGTGATAAAAGAATAAATTGAGAAAGAACTGTGAGATGACTCAATCCTCCCATCCGATTTCATCAACATCTCTGTACGTGTTCTAAGGACATAGAACTGTCTATATGATGAATATGTCCCCAATGTAACAATTGAAATGGATGATTTATTGTTGAGGAAAGTAACTAAAGAGGAAGTTTTAGCAGCCCTGTTTACAATGCACCTTAAAAAAGCTTAGAATGACACATCATGGGCAACCACATGGTGAACATGATTTAAAATTTTATGAGGCATGGACAATTGGATGGAGCTCTAAATGAATCCAATATCTACCTCGTACCAAAAATTGATCAACCTCTGGAGATGAACAAATTTCGTCCTATTAGCCTTTGTAATACTAAAAGAGACTCAGGTAGCATTCGTAGCAGGAAGAGTTATCTCTCATAACATCTTCATTTCTCTAAAAGCTTTTCATGCATTAGTCCAATTACCAATCGGAGTATTATCAAGACAGATATGAGCTAAGCATACAACAAGATGGAGTGGGAAATTTTGAATGCTCTGAGGATGAATTTTGTTGATCAATGGGTAACATGGATCATGAAATACATTAATTCAGTCTCTCCAAAGAATAAAATTCTCCCACTAATAAGGAGATCCCTTCTTGACTTACCTATCATCATGTGCATAGAGGTATTGATCTCAAACTTAGCACCGACTAAGGTGGCTCATCATATAAGTGGTTTATGTATTTCTTGAATACGTCTAGAAATTTCATATCTGCTATTTGCAAATGATAGTTTATTCTTTTATAATGCGTCAATTGCTCAATGTGAGGCTCTTGGTCAAATACTCTAATGCGTTGGAACAACATATTAAATACAATTAATCAACAATTACTTTTGGCAAAAGGTTCATAAGTATACCAAAGCAATCTTTAAAGACTATTGGGATACACAGAGATGGAGGCATGAGTAAGTACCTAGAGCTTCCTGAAAACCTTCAAGGATCTAAGATTCAAATATGTGCTTATGTACGGGATCAAATACAACCAAAAATCAATGGTTGGTCCGTAAAGTTTTTATCTCGTAGAGGTAAAGAGGTTCTGATCAAATCGGTAATTATGCCAATGCAAACTTACATTATGTCTTGGTACATTCTCCCCAAAACTTATGAAAAAAACTCACTAATGTAGTTGTTGGTGGAGTTTACATGGTAATGAGAAAAGAATTCACTAGTTATTGGAAGAAACTTTCTTTGAAGAAGGCAAACAAACAGAAGCATGGATTGCAACTGCTTCCAGGATATTAACAAAGAGCTGTTGACAAAAAACTTATGGAACTTGGACCGCCATCCCTCGTCGTTGGTTACACGTGTTCTTAAAAGATGGTATTTCAGGTTAAAGCATGTCTTTGCCACACAAACCACATAGGCCGTCATATGGTTGGAGAAATATTTGGTACACTGAAGATTTAGTGGATCTAAGGTCAAGAAATTTTTTTGGATCGGGTAACCAAATTCGTGTATGGGTAGATCTATGGATGCCTAACATATATCCTAGGCATGCACATGGGTAAATTCTAACCTTAATCTTGATATCAAGGCTGCAGACTTTGTTCAACAAGATACAGAAGGTTGGAATATATCAGAACTTAAACGATGTATCCATCCAGAGGATATGCTGTTGATTGTAACCTTGAAAGCGAAAGCTCATGTAGGGGCTTCAAGTACCGTTGGCATTTTACAAAATCTGGTTTGTATTTTGTGAAATCTTGTTATGAGTTCTTAAAATGAGCGAGAGATCCACAGACGAACCGTTGCCCCTAAAGACCCTCTTTAAGGTGAAAGCTCCAAGAAAAATCAAAGATTTTCTCTTGCAAGCCTTATTAGGTGCCCTAGCTATTAATATATGCTTTTTCAGTTGACATGTTAGATGGGATGCGATATGTACGCTTTGTGGAGATGTGATAGAAAATGATAAGGTTAAAATGGTAGGCTGGACAACAATCTTGATTTTGGAAAGGCGTGCGAGGAGAGTGATGCTTGGTATGAGATGGAAGACTTAAGTTTTGATATGCTTCTTGAGACGTCTATAGTACAAAATGTATCTCAAACTCCGACCTTCTATTGCTTTATTAATGGTTATTAGAAATTCATTGTTCGAAAATTGCTTTATTAAGGTTTCAAATTCATTATATGAAAATTCTCCTAATATTTCATTTTTTTATCTTTTGAAATATTTTAAAAACAAAAATTAGTATAAAACGAACTCAACGCAAATCAAAATTCTAAAATATATAAAATTCCGAATGAATGCTACATCTATAATACAGAAACTAGATTTTGACTCATGCCCTGCGTGGGAAAAAAATATTTACAGATAATAATTATTTATTTATTTTGTTAATTTAAATCAGATATATATGTAATTTATCTCATATTTAAAATTATTTTTTTAAAATTTTTAATATTGATTACAAAAATGAAATAGATAATAAAATCGGATTATACAAATAGATTTAAATTGTATATATTTTGGATAAAATTATACATATGATAAATATTCAATTAAACTAAACTTTTGTTTTATATTTTGTTTGACTAATTTTTCAAAATTTATATTTTTTTATATTATATTTATATTTTATGATAAAATATATTGTATGTCAAAATATTAGAGATTTATATATAGTATACTGTGTAATGATAATTTTCGTAAATACTCTAGTAAATTATGTCTTAGATAATATTTATCTTAAAATGCTCTAATAGTTTGACACATCAGCGTGACACACTTATAAATCACACGTCAACATATTAATTTATTAAAATGATTCTCAATTAATATATATATATATAGATATTCAAAATCATAAAGAACCGATCTAAAATCCAAACAGATATCCAAATGTTCTTGTCTCTGGTAATTGTTGAAAGCCTCTGATTCTGCCAGAAGATTTGATCGGTGTTTGCAAAAAAAATTGCATCATAGGACGAATATTTTGGAATATTTGGATTTGGCTTCTGTCCAAGTCCTATCTCTTTGTTTCTTTGGTCCTCTTATGAACCTATATATTGTATTAATCGTGGCTTTTACTAACGTTAATTCTCGACAAACATATGTATACCATTAACATAAATCCAATCAGAAAACATTTGATATAATGTGACTATCCCCACCACAAATCAATTGCCATTTCTAAAACGTTTCTTGGGTAACAAGGAAGATCCTTGTACAACATTTTCTTGTGTTACATTACATGACAACTAAAAGCCAAACGACAAACAATTTTAATTGAAGACTATAAATATCCTTACACCTTAAATTCTTCCTTAACAGGTTGGATGAGGATTGAATTTCACGGATTCTAGCCAAACGAGTTCCTTGATTTCTTCTTCAGTGGATGACGGATTCTCGAAATCAAAACTGAAATGGTTTGAACAAACAGGCTCATCGTTAAGGTCATGAAGAGCTGACATGTAAGGATGACACAATGCTTCCTCAACTGCAAGACAAAGAGCATAGTCCAGAATTTCACAATCATGCTTACGCCAATCATTCCTCGGTATGTACTAGTTTTCTAATCATACCGGTGATTCGTTTTTCTGGATCGAACACAAGCATTTTCTCCAGTAGATCAATAGCTGTAGGATTCATACTTGGAAATCTAACTGAAAAGTTCTGCCTTGGGAACTTGGGTAGTTCTTTAACGTATTTTCTTGCGTTCTCGCTTCTAAGGAACTCTAGGCTCGTTCCATCTGGTGATCCTATCAACTTTTGTAAAAATAACTCGTAAAGCAATGCGTATGCAGAGAGAACTATCTAGCATTTGTGGTAGATCTTTTCAGGAATAAAACATACCTCTGTTATAAGTTTAAGCTGATGGACATAGTCCTTACCCGGGAATAGAGGTTCCCTTGTCATGATTTCAGCAAATATGCAACCAACAGACCAGACATCAATTGCAGATGTATACTCAGAACTATTAAGGAGAAGCTCTGGTGCTCGGTACCATCGTGTTACAACATACTCTGTCATGAAATCTGTTTCAGATGTCGTCCTTGCCAATCCAAAATCCGCAATTTTAAGGTCACAATTTGCATTCAGAAGCAAATTACTCGGCTTAAGGTCACGATGTAAGACATTTGCTGAATGTATATATTTGAGTCCGCGTAGAATCTGATACAAGAAGTACTACAAAAGGAGGAGAGTCAATTACTCATTGTCGCAAATAGCCGAGTGAAAAAAACAAAACAAGGTAAAGTTATGAATGTTAAAACCTGACAATGATCATCATTCAAGGGGTTGTCTGATCGAATAATCTGATGAAGATCAGTATCCATTAACTCATAAACTATATAAACATCCATGAAATTCTCCTTCTTTGGAGGTCTTATGATATCTTTTATGATGACAACCTATAAAGACCAAATTGGTTAGAATTCTAATCTT
Organism: Pugionium dolabratum; assembly: GCA_018901945.1. Taxonomy (NCBI): domain Eukaryota; kingdom Viridiplantae; phylum Streptophyta; class Magnoliopsida; order Brassicales; family Brassicaceae; genus Pugionium; species Pugionium dolabratum. The sequence continues at coordinate 344,785 of JAEVFF010000186.1, forward strand.
GTGAAGAGTTTCCGCCGAATTCAAGAATGAACCTTACGTTCTCATGTTCCAAATGACGAAGTAGCTTAATCTCTCTCAAAGTCCTTTTAGCATCTACTTTATTTTCAAAGGCTTTACCTATCTTCTTAATCGCTATTTCCTCATGTGTCTCCGAATCTACAGCAGCACTAAAACAAAAACAAAAAGTGCCAAAGCAATTAAGCAAATCAGCCACTTGCAAAGGAAATAACAAAACATGAATCCATGAATATGAGTGTATGTGTACCAAAATGCATTTATCTTCCATCAACTGTAACTTTTCATTCAAAGAACTACACTAACAGAGAAACAAAAGAACATTTTTACTTTCTGACATCTGAACCATAAAACAACTGAAAGATTTATCAGATTCATCCAATTCAAAAGCTGGTTTCAAGGGAAGAACCTAACACCCAAAACCAAAAATCAAATATAAACCAAAAAAATTCTCCGAGAAGCTTTTGTTAGAAATTATTCAGGATCAATCAGATAAACAATAAACAGAGAATATACACATAACAATACTCAGCTCTGTAGCCAATTAGGGTTTCAACTACTAAGAACGAAACAAAAGTTGAAATACCCAAATTAAGAAACAAAATCCAGAAGATTTCAAAAATGGTAAAAACAAAAACTTCGTACCAGACAAAGCCGTATGCCCCTCTACCAATAGGTCGAATAGGAGGAACATACTTATTGGAGACTTCGAACAAGTTTCCATAAACATTATATTGGAAATATCTTCCTCCATGAACAAGAACTCCTTTGATGTTATTTTCAGCTGGATCTGTCGCTGATTCACTTCCAGTAGCCATTTTCAAAACGAAAAATTACAGAAAACCCAGAATCAGTTTGTTACGCTTCGAATCTCGAAAGATGAGATCGATCTTGACTGCATATTTCTTTCAATAAATTAAAATAATAGAGCTGAAGTTGAAGCTTGGAAAATCTCAGAGACTCTTTTTCATTATTTGTTCTTTCGAAGTTTGAATTATGAATAGGTCAAAGGGATCGTTACATGTCTACCCGCCACGTGTCCTTTGTAATAAATCTTGCTAAGCTGCCACCAAATACAGATGATGTGAAACTATCGGGCCTGGCCCAACTATTTAATAGATAAGACATGCTTTACTTACCTCTAGTTTGTATTTTGAGGCCCACATAGTTTATTATTGGTTAGTTGATTTGATATTTTTATCAAATTTATAGAGATGATTGGTAGGAACTATGAGTTATTAGGTTTCAACAAAGTATCTAGAACTAAATAATCGAATCGTATTGAAACCGATAAAATATCGAATAGATTATATATTTTTATATTCAAAGAATTGGAACTGAATTCGAATCGAATGTGTATTCGAAATATAATCATATATTTAAATTTTATACATTGTAATTTTTCAAAATTATAGTTATGAAAATAAAAATATCTATTATTTTTTTAATCAAAAATATTCAAAATAACTGAAATATTTAATTTTTTTTTACTTATACATATGTTTTATTTGCCTTATAAAAAGATCGGATTTGAATCTTATATACTATATATATGTAAGACCATGAAAAACTAGATCTGAAAATTTCGATTTAAAAGCTGATTTAAAGATCGAAAATCGATTAAAAAAGACGAATTCGCAAGGTGAGATATAATCTTTAGTGTGACAGTTTTGCAAAATTATAAAATCCATGATACAATCGCGATGAGAGTGTGATCGCAACATTCGGTTACGAAATCTAAAACAAAATATTTCCAACAAACTGGTAGCCAACAAACTTATGATTTTTTTCATGAGCTCAATGATCTATTTTTTATTCATATTTCAACAATTTTACAATCAAAGTTTGGTTCAAATGTTCTAAATTGAACATGTTTGAACATGCAAATTTGTTCCAAAAAATTTTCCAACAATATATTATATAAAAATAGGTGAACACATATATATGTAAAAATTTAGAGTATTATATGAAATCAAAATAATTACATGTATCTAATAAAATAGTAATATGAAGAGGAGAAACTCTAATATTTAGATGATTCTAACACTCATCACTTAATCACTTAATCACTTAATCACTTAATCACTTAATCACTTAATCACTTAATCACTTAATCACTTAAACTGAAAATTATAACTTTAATACTTTTTTAAATTATTTTAGGCTCAAAATTAATTAGTTGTGTTATCCATTCTTCATCCGTAAATGAAGTTTTGAAACTGATAAATTTATTTTGACATGTGCCAAATTTTATTTTGACATGTGCCAAATTTTATTTCGAAACGGTTTCCCAGCACATGTTAACAGTTAATCGGTTAACTGACTTTTAATAGTATAGAAAATTATTCGTTACGTGTTGAAATCTAATGGATTGTCTGATCATATTATTGTCGATTTGACAATTGACATATGTTAAAGTTTTGGTTCAAACTTTATAATAGAAGATATTATGGAAATCATTGAACCAAGATGTATTTTAGAATAGAAAACAATTAGATTGATAAGGACAAGAAAAAATAAAACAAAAGGTAAGAAGTTTTTTTCCTTTTTAAAATGAAATTGTGGCCAATGAAAGATAAAGATGTTTGGTAAGTAGTGGTGCAATCAACTTTGATAAAAAGGTGCAATAAACTATTGTTAGTTATATTAGAGTTTTAATTAGGTTTCCAATGTTAAACATGCTTATAACATCCCTATCGTAAATTCTTTTAAGTATTGTTATGGTAATAGTTGTGGAGTTAAAAATAGTGAAGAAAATAACAGCTAAAAATTGAAAAAGCAATTCAATAAAATAGTAGTATTTCAAGTTTTGGTTCCAAATATAACACTAATCATTTAAATTTTTAAAACATAACACAAATTTAATATTAAAATAATTAAAAAAAATTTTCTAATGAAAAAATTAAACTTTAAATTAAAAAAAGTAAACCCAAATATTATATTTTAATTTTATATATAATTTATTTAAGATAAATAATTATTTTTACATAATAATTTGTAGTATTTTTATAATTTTACTTTTAATATGCTAAATTTACAAGATAAATTTAAAATAATGTTATTTTAGGGTATTACTAAAAATGAAATGATATAGAAATACAATCGGTATAACAAGTAGCAGATTTAGAGGTATTTTATTAGAATTATAATACTAGTAGAAAAAAAATGAATTATGGGGATTATTGAAAGTTTTATAAGTTTTTTTTTAATTTACATTTCTCCCATAATGCAAAATATTCATCATTAGACTCCAAATAAATATACATAAATATTACAAAAACTCCAAACATTGACACAATACAAATCCAAAAATATATTACAAAACCAAACCAATGAACAACATATTATTTTTCATTCAAAGTCGATAGATGGTTTGGCTCACTTGATCCATTGCTTAATAACATACATATTTTGTTTAAATGATAATTATCATAACTTACATTTAAGTTCATTATAATTATGCAGTTGAGCTTTTAATAACCATCGAAATTGAGTTTTTGAGTGGGTATGAAGCTCGCATAGCTATGCCACATAAGCCTCTTGGATTGGCAATGTTACGAGCCATTTTCATGTAGCCAGCTTCTCCCCATGTGTTACCCCATGAGTTTCTCACGATCCAGTAGTCACGACCGTTCTCGGTTCCATACCCAACCACAACAACTCCATGGTTTAGGTTTGTTCCGCACGTTCCATCAAACACTCCCTTCCAAGTAAAAGAAACACAATCAATGCATAGAAACATTATAGAAGTTTTTCTATATAAAACTTTCTTTACCGATTCGTAAAGTTGGTACTCCCGACTGCTTGAATCGACAACGGCCGTCACAGGCTGGTTAGCAACCGCTTTCCTTAATGCCAATTCGTCGTTTGGTGGTAAATTCTCATACCCATCAATCATAACATTATTATTGTTTTCCTATAACAAAAACATTGAAAATTGAATTTTGTTATTGCATTTCTATAGTATTTTTGAACTTAACTATACTGACCTTGAGGTGGCCATCGCAGGCTCCATTCACAGCTTTGTAAGGATAATCATTGTTGGTACCAATACCGCCATTGTTAAATATGAACTCATAGGCAGTTTCAACTTTACCACCTTCGCAACCATTATTCTCTTTGTTACAATTGATCAAATCTTGCTCGGACAAAGTGACTAACTCTCCAGTGACGATTTTGTTTAAGCCTTCCACTGCTCCAACAGTTGAGAAAGCCCAACAACTCCCTTCACACACAAACAAAACATGCAACAAAGTTTTTTACTTTCTGTAAATAAAATATATAAATACCTCGAATTTAAAATCACTACACTTACTGCAGTGGCCTTGATCTTTGACTTCAGTCACTGCACCTTGTTTCCTCCAGTCAACAGACTTAGGAAGCACATCACCATCATTAATCTTATATCGGTCGCTGCTAGTCATGAAGACGTGTTCCCTAGGAGGTCTTGGATCAGCCCCATGGCAAATTTCTCCATAGTCACGGAGAGATAAATCCGCAAATCGGTTCAAACCAAGTCGATAACTAAGATTCTCAGCGTTTCGATTAATTATGAAACGCAGATTATCTTTAAAAATCGTCAGTCGTCGTTCCTTCTCAACAACAGAGTCATACACTTTTCCATGTTTGACCATCCATGACTCAAATATCAACTTGGCTTCAGAGTCAAAAACACTCTGGCTGTAACCAGTGTTTGTGTGGTGGTTATTGTCGGACAAAACGACTGACATATCCATGGATGTGGCACAAGATGTCATGACCATTGCTAGTAAGATGATAAGCATGGCGGATTTAGCACTACCCATTTAATTTAGCACTACAAATTTGAGTTTGTGTTTTGCTTCAACAAAGAAGAGAACAAGATTTTGTGTTGTGTAATTTTGGTTAAGAGATGATAGTATTTATAAAACTGTGAGCCCATAATGCTAACAATTGTTTACTATAAAATTATATAACATGTCCATTGGAATGAATATATGGGTAAACCTACTCTTGCAGTCACACTGATGTAAGTGTATGCCCCAGTGAATCTTTCACCAAAGATTTTTAAGACAAGAGATATTTTAAAAAATTGTATCGTATCATATTAAATATATTGTGCGTGAAAAAAATATTTTTAAATATCTTTATAATCTTGTTGGCAATAATCTTTATTTCACCGTATTACCGTATTATTAACAGAAATTGACACAAAGATTATTGTTCATTTATTTTTCGTAACTACATATGATCAATCATAACGGTCAGACGTTGCGTTATGTGTAACAATTTTTTTGACCGCTGATTAAAACAATGAGCGACTAAAAATATGTAATTAATCGTAACCGCAACCATCGACAAACAGACAAACGAACAACATATACCACAACCACAACCACAATGTTGACCACAACCATATTTACAACCACAATATTAACTACAGCCGCAACCGCAGCCGATGCGGTTAGCAAACGAACAAAAATATTATTACTAATAGACTATCTTTTATAAGAAAAATGAATATCTACTTAAATCTTTTGATATTAAAATTTTGAAATTATTAATAACAGACTATATATTTTATAAAAAAAATGAATACCTACTTAAACTTTTCGAGATTTAAATTTTTAAAATTATTACTAATAGACTATATTTTTTATAAAAAATAAATATTATTTAGAACTTTCGAGATTTAAAAATTTTAAAATTATTACTAATAGACTATCTTTTATAAGAAAAATGAATATCTGCTTAAATCTTTTGAAATTAAAAATTTTGTAATTATTACTAATAGGTTATATTTTTTTATAAAAAAATAAATATTTATTTAGATCTTTCGAGATTTAAAATTTTTAAAACTATTACTAATAGACTATATTTTTACAAGAATACCTATTTAAATTTTTTCGAGATATAAAAGTTATGAAATTATTGGCAATAGAGGATATGGTATTAGGTGTGCAAGAAAGTTTATGATTTATCGTCATTAGTGAGTGCATGAATGAGGTTTATGTTTTGAACGTTTTTCATGCTTATGAGTTAAACATCATGTTTCTTTCACATGTGTATACATAATTACAAATGAAGTGACCAAAGGTACCAACCACCATATAGTTTTGTCTAGTACTCATGATTTTGTAGATATGATAATAAAAAAAAACACTACACATGAAATTATTTTGTACAATTGACAAAAATACTATTTTTTATTTTTCTATTCTAAATATAATATTATTAGTTTAAATATTCAAAAATAACACAAATTTACTATTAAAATACTTTAAAATTTGTTTATAGTAAGAAAATATTAAATATTAAATTAGAAAAACAATTTAAATATAATATTTTAATTATATATATTTAATTGATTTATGATAAATATTTATTTTCAGAAAATAATTTGTGTCATTTCTAGAATTTTAAGTTTAAAATGTTAAATTTAGAATAAATCTTTAAAATATGTTATTTTATGGTATTACTCAATTATTTTCATAATCTGTATTTTTATTTCACTAAAATTAAATAAAGTAAATATGTATGTGAACAATTCTCAAAAATAATACGAACAAGTTTTTAGTCCATAAAATACCATCAATTAGTTTTTTTTTTCAAAAATACGACAAACCTAAAATTAAACTTTAAAATATAAAATTTAAAATATAAATTCTAAAACTAAACTACAAATCAAAAATATCAAACCCAAACCCCAAATATTTTTTAACTGAAAATCATTTTAAAATTTTTAGTATTTGTGGTATTTTAACAGAAAAAGAATCTGTTAATGGTATTTTGGATAAGTAAACTATTAATAATATTTTTCATTTGTAGGAACAGTTGAACTGACGAAAAAGTTCCCACTAAACATAATATTCCCCACAAATAATAATAATAAATCTTATAAGGAAACATTGATAGTAACTCGACCATTCCTAGTATGTATGTATCTAAATCATTCTTTTAACTATTTCGATACAGTGTTACAAACTGTGATAGAAATAAAATAATAAATAAACTTTTTGTTCGAATGTATATTTAAAAAAATTATGATAAAATAAGTATTGTTCCAACCTCTATTATTTTGGTCGATGTCACAATGAATCACTATTTATCTTTATATAAATTTCAAGTGGGACATTGTGGGACGTTGTTTTTTAGTAATACTATAAAATAATAACATTTTAATTTTATTTTCAATATTTATTACAATAAAATAAAATTTTAAAATAACATAAATTATTATATGAAAATAATTATTTATTTTAAATAAACTATATGTAAAATTAAAACATAATATTTAGATTTATTTTTTCTAACTTAGAATTTACATTTTTTATTAAAAAGAATTTTTTAAAAATTATTTTAATATTAAATTTATGTTATTTTTGAAAATTTAAATAATTATTATTATATTTATAACTAAAACTTGAAATATGAATATTTTAATCAATTACATTTTTTTTCTTCATTTTTATTCAGAATTTATTTGTTTATAGTTTATTCTTGACTATTAGTGTATACGCATATTTATTATTTGGGTTTATTAATTTAAAGAATTTTGATTCGAACAATTATTTGTGGGTTGACTAACTATTTTCCTCCCAACTATCAATACAACATCGTCGTATCTACATCAGTGATGTTGCTCCTTAATTACATAGTTTCCAACTTATTTATTCATTCAATAAAAGTTCTAAACTAAATACCTCATTGGATCAAATTTATAGGTTTATAGCCTAAAATTAAAATCAAACTAAATATAAAATAAACTAATAACTTAAAATAACATTATTTTAAATTTTTGTTCCAAATTTAATATTGTAAACTTAAAATTCCAAAAATATCACAAATAATTTTTTAAAAACACATATTTATCATAAATAAATTATAAAGAACAAAAATAGTACTATTTTAAATTTTTGTTCCAAATATAGTACCATTAGTTTAAATTTCTAAAAATCGCATAATTTTAATATTAAAATACATCTAAATTTACTATTAATAAAAAAATTTAAATCCTAAATTGAAAAAAATAAACTCAAATATAATGTTTTAAGTTTATATATAATTTATTTATAGTAAATATGTATTCTCAAAAAATAATTTATGATATTTTGGAATTTTAAGTTTATAGTGCTAAATTTGAAACAAAAATCTAAAAATATGTTATTTTAGAGTATTACTCAATTATAAATATATATAAAATATTATATTGGGTTGTTGTTTTCCAGTTAATGGTTTAATTTTTTCTTATTAAAAATAATTTTTACGATATTTTAATATTAAATTTATGCTAGCGTTAAAAGTTTAAATTAATAGTGTTATATGTGAAACAAAAACTTAAAATAATGCTATTTTATCAGTTATCCTATAAAATAATATAAAACTAGCTATAATTAGAAATCTATATATACTTAAAACCTACGAGGTGAAAATTTGAAAAGAAAAATGAAAAAACTGAGTAATCCAATATTTATGTTTCTGAGTTCGAATATAAGTATTTAGTTAAGGTTGAAATTCTTTGCTTTAGTTAGTTGATTGAACCCATGAGAATCTCAATTTCAATGATCATCGGTACTACTTGTTTGCAAATTTGATTGTCAGCATGAACAATGTCTTTTGAGAAAATTCAAATCAAATTAGATAAATAGATTTATGAAAGTGAAGATATGTTAGTTGAAATTAAAAAAAAAAACATGAAGAAACTAATGACTCTTCTAGTATTTGTTAGTTGAAGCTACAACAAACACCACAAAACCGACACTAACAAGTTTTTCTCATTTTTGAACAAACAAAAACATACACTAACAAACTCATTGTAGACAAATTTCTCTAAGTTATGAAGTTTGTTGGAGATAGGCTACGCATTTCAAAAAGTCTGAGCTTGGCCCATCGCGGATTCGATACATTATGATCATAACGAACACCTAATATCAAGAAGTAGATGCATCGTTACCGAAGAGTCGTCGGATAGTTCATCGACACGTCCGATCTCATCAACTATCGAGAGCGACAGTGAACTTACATAGGAAAATCATTAATGGGTATTTATGATGATTTATGATAACTAATTATTATTACGTTGAACATTAGGCGACCTGAGAGTATAAGAGGGGAGGTTCGCGCCATAAATGAGGGGAATAGATTTTAATATCTCGAAGATACTCTCCGGCTAGAAAGTTGTAACCAATCTCTTTAATTAAGCATTCAAACCTCTTTATTCTCTTTTATTCCCGATTCAACTCTAAAAATACCAAAGGTTAATTTTATAAATTCTGTCCCAAGAAAGTTGTAACCGATCTTTTTAATCAACCATTCAAATCTTTTTATTCTCTTTTATTCCATATTCGATTCTAAAAATACCAAAAGTTGATCTTATAAGTTGTAGCCATATAACTGAGATACAACAAAGTTGAAAGAATCACTTAAAAAATTCACCATGAGATAAATGATCTTGATAATTCTTTTGTAAGAGTCTGTCTAGATTCTCTCTAAGCTTTGTCTCACTTTAACTCCGTACCAAATTCTAAATGAATTACTTCATTGTTTTTGTTTTGTCTCATGGTTAGTCTTCAAGTTTCCATAAATATGTCTAACACAAATTGTATGATCGATGTTAGATAACTCTACCCCCAATAGCTCTAAGCAATCCTTGAAAAACAAAAATACATCAAACACAAAACACACACACACATAAATCAATCTTCTACCATAAATCGAACACAAAACACACAAACACAAATTACCTTTACCATACAAACACAATTGACCTCTTTGCGATTAGACATCATTATATATACTTCAATACTTCACCATCTTCTAACATCAAATCAATTCTAATCTTTATCATAATCCATAACCAATTCTCTTTATATTTCAACTTGTACAACAATTCAACAGTACCTGCCTCTCGACCTAAAGTCACCAGTAATTGTCTCTTCATTTTTTTTATCTTAGAAAGCATCTATCAACTCTAACTAGTGGCCTATACGTATCTTTCCTAGATTTTCTTACTATCAAACAATATATATGTAGAATGTAATGAACACATCTAAACGTTCTTCATTTTTCAAAATACCGATGTCCATGCTAGAACATGGGTTTGAACAAGAATCTCATTTTCATAATGGTTATGTTCGTTTGTCAGTCGCATAAACCTACGGCTACAGTTACGGTAGATTGTTGTTCGTTTATCTGCCACAAATACCTGCAGCATACGCAGCAGTCAGACATTGCGTCATGCGTCGCAATTTTTTTAACTGCTGATTAAAACAGCGATGCGACTAAAAATATGAGATAAACCACAACCGCCAGTGGTAAATAAACGAACAATATATACTGCAACCATAAACGCAAGGTTGACCACAACCGCACCGCACCCACCTACGACGACCAAACGAACAAAACTAATATCAAATACTTACAAAGTGCTCATCGTAATTTATCAGTCCACTTCAAGATTTTAATCTTAATTGATTGCATTGTGGTTGTGTGACACTGATCTTCTATCTATTTTTCTTCAATAGTCATAGACATGTTGCATGAGATAAAATAAAGGTAAAAAGAAAAATGATTTGAGAAAGGCGATTAAAGATATCTTTTTGTGTTGGGTTAATAAAGCAATCAAGAGGCTACAATCAGAATACATTGATATTAATGCTGCAATTCACCAACTAAAAGGGCTTATGTAATATTTTCAAAAATATCAGGAGACAGGTTTTGAAGAAACAAAATCTAAATCTATGCAATTGACTATTAAAACCGAATTTCCTATGCAAAAAAAAACGCAGCATTAGAAGAAGAAAAAAACACTATAATGAATACATAGAGATAGGTGATGAAAACATCGTATTACTACCAGAAGAAAGCTTCAGGATTGATTACTTTAACACACTCATGGATCAAGCTCTAGTGTTCTCTTGAGTCGAGATGTGAACAATTCCAAATGTATGAACAAACTTTTGGATTTTTGTTTGATTTGAAGAAACTAACCATTGTTACGTGATGATAGTTTAAGAGCATCATGTCTGCATTTGGAGATTTTTTTAAAATATGGTTTGCATTCTAACATAATTGGTGACGATTTGTTTATGAAACTAAAAGTTTTTCGAAAACTAGTACCACCGAAATATTGCATAACCGGTAGCTTGTCGAATATAGTATTGTTCGTTTCGTCGATGTAGTCGGCTGTGGCTGCGGTCAATATTTCGATTGTGACTGCGGCATATGTTGTGTGCTTGTCTACCGTCGGCGGTTGTGGTTACGGTTGATCATCTCTTCAGATACTACAGTAGGTATCATACTTAAAACACTATCCATATTACCCGGATGAGATGTTTGAAAAAATGTTGTAAAATATTTCTGTGCTTCTTCACCAATAGCTCTATTTCCTTTAACTTCCATACCAGCAGAATTTTTAAGGGAAGTAATAATATTCCTTGATCTCCTGTTTTTGGTCATAGCATGGAAAAATTTAGTATTTCTATCCCCTTCTTGGAGCCATTGATTTCTGCTTTTTATCTTCCAATATTGTTCCTCATCTGCATATGCTTTTTCTAACTCATTCTTCAAGGTAGTAATTTTCTGATTATCAACTGGCGCAATTGTCTGTACTGCATCTATGACTGAAGTAAGATCACTTATTCTCTGCTTTGAATTTATAAAAAATTCTTTTCTCCATTGAGACATACTAGATAGACATCTCTTCAATCTGAGTAACAGAAAAGATTCACAGTACGGCGTCGGATCATTCCAAGAATCCTTAACAATATCAATAAACTTGTCTTGTTTTATCCACCGAGGATCATACCAAAAACTTCGTCTACCAAATTCCGAATCACGTCGAACTTTAATTATGCCTGGTCTGTGGTCTGAACCCAGTAATTCCAAATACTGCACAGTAGAGGACGGGTAAGCAGCTTTCCATTCGTCATTACCCATAGCTCTATCCAGCCAGCACTCAACTAAATGGTTATATCTTTTTCCAACCCAGGTTATATTATTCCCAGTAAAATGAAGATCTGACATTTTACATGTTAAAACCATTTGTTGGAAATCTAAGAGACTTCATGGTTCTCTGGTAGAACCTCCTATTTTATCATTGTGATTTAAGATCTCATTAAAATCACCGCATATTAACCATGGACCGTTACGTAATAGATTGATTCTTTGTAATCTTTCCCAAAGATTATGTCTAAATTTACGGATTGGATTCCCATAAATACAAGACAAAAAGAAATCAAATCCATTATAATTAACAGTACAATCTACAAGACGATCGTCAGAACTTACAACCGAAACATTTACTGTAGTTTTCCACAACAAAGCTAAACCACCTCCCGTTCCTTTGGAAGGTATACACAAAACACATTCATAATCTAAGATAGCTGCTAAATCATGAATTACATCATTTTGATTTTTTGTTTCCACCAGGAAGAGTATGTCCGGGGAATAATTCTGCTTTATTCCCTTTAGGCGTCGAACTGTCAAAGACCCTCCCAGACCTCGACAGTTCCACAATGCAATATTCATTCGCATCCCGTTAGAATATGGTCCACCGTACCTTCACCTATACATACAACCAATTTGTTGATTAAAATTGGCATTATCTACCCCGGATCTGATGTAACAATTTCTTTTAGTTCTAAAATTGAACAACAAAGCAGATTCTTGCAACACATATTCTTCAGATCCATTACTCAAATTCTGTCTGCCCAACTGAATTAAAACCAGAACCTTCGACAAAGATCTTCTTATAAATTGAAGACATAAATCCGAATGGGCCCATATACATACGACAGCCCATATTTTGAAAAATCCGAACCCATAATTGTATGGGTACCCGATCCACTTAAAAAATTTGGATTGATTTAATTTTGATTTTGGTTTACCACAAAGATTGGTATATTTAAGTAAACCAAGTAATTTAGATAACCGAGAATCCAACCTAGCCAAAGCGGTATAATTCCCTAACCAATTGGTATAATAAAATTCTATTAAACCTGATTTGGTTTTACGCCTTTTGGCAACAGGTATGGTGTCTTCTCCGGTGCCGATTTGTAGGGGCTTCACAGGTGGCTGGAACCCCGATGGGAGATCATTTCCGCCATCGGAATCATCGGAGTCATCGGAGGAATCAACCGGTGGAGGGCCAGCGCCATTGGAGCATTCCGATTCATCATGTGTGATTAATCCACAAGTAGTGCGAAAATTCCGAAGCTTTTCATATCGGAATTTCAAGACCACTTTAGTTTAGCCAAATTTAAAAACTCGTTAGAAGAACAAAGGCGTTTCAATGTTGAACAGAATCCGAACGCGCACATACTCAACCCGATGCGCACTCTCAACGTTGAAATCGGACTCGAGCAAAGTTCCAATATTTCCACCAATACATAGAACCATCGGGTATGTTAAGAATTGAAGCGGAATACCTCTAATCTGGACCCAAAATGGAATAGTCTTCATCTTAGAAGGAGAAATCGTTGGAGACCATTTGTGGAGAACCACCATCCACTCGTTGAAACTCCACGGGTTCCTCCGGAGTACATTAATAAGGCTCTATTCGGTTTGGAATAAAAATTGAACCTGATTGCCTTCAATGATTTGAGAAATTACCATCTCTCCGACACTCCATAGTCTCGGTAGAGTAGTCATGAGTGTCCTGAGATTTTGCCGACGTGGGTTTGACGGTTTACCGATAAGGGAAAAGCGCGTTTCATTAACGGCTTGAGAACAGAGGCTAGGAGGCAGGGATATTACCGGTTTCGCAATGCCCAAAGAGATATCTTGCATGCGTTTTGATAAGGAATCAGACATATTTGTGAGATGGTAGATTGTTGCGATGAAAGGGATGAAGAAGAAGGATGTGTAGAAATTGAGATCGATATCGAAAGAATTTAAAAAGAATTGAGGACCCAAAAACCGTCCAAATCGACGGATATCACTCTTCCAATGGAAGAGAAAATCACATCGACGGCAGAAACCAATGGGTAACCGTCGCCGAAGACGATACCGGAAAAATCGCAAGAAAAATCGCATCAAAGAGGAGAGAGAGTTTTTTAATTGTTAGTACAATCGAGTTATCTTTACTAGAGATTATTTTGCAGGTTATTTTCCAATTTATATTATTATTTTGGTTTCATATTTTTAGAAAAAAAAATTATTTTAATATTTGATAAAACATAGTTTTTTGGTTAAAAATTAACACAACCACATATTAGTTTATTGTTGTTGAATCTAGTGTAGAAACAATCAATCGTTATAATGCTTTTTTCATTAGCGAGTATAAATGAATGTTAACCTATATAATCCATTTCTAAAATAAATTATCATATTTTGAAATTTGAAAATTGAAATCATGTAATCTAATTGTTCGCTAGAATCGATTGTGCAAGAGTTAGAATTTTTTATGTCTTTTTCATTTTTTATGATTTTATGTTTTATAAAAAAAATTACTTAGCAAAATACCTTAATTACTCTTCTACAACATTCTTTTTAAAACATGTTATCTTTATATTGTAAACACATATCGATACAAAATTAATTGTATATATCTGTTCAAATAGCAAAAAACCCAATGTATGAGACACACATACATATATATATATATATATATATATTAATTTTTTACAAAAATATCAAAAAAATGTAAGTTTGCATGTTTAAAAAACATATTAAAATTCAAATAAATATTATTGTGTAATTTGATAATAAAGAGTAATACCATGAAATAGTACGTTTTAAAGTTTTTCTTCTAAATTTAGCACTTTAATATTAAAATTCTAAAATAGTACAAATAATTATGTAAAGGGCAATTGACTAATTTAGCACTAAATAAAGTTTTACTGGCTAAATTAGCATCCCAAATCTAAACTTATACTAATAACATTTTCTTACATAGAAAAAAGCTAAAATAACCTGATTTAATTTTAACATAATCTCTTTTGTGATGTCTTTTTCTTAAAAATAAGGATATTTTAATCTTTTTTTAATTGGATAAAATGTTATGCGTGAGATTTTTTGACATGAATGCTATAATTGTCATTAAAACTTTATTTTGTTTACTTCAGGGTATTTTTCTTATATAAAAATACTTATTTTATTCTATTATTTATTTTAAATAAGTTATACATAAATTTAAAACATTATATTTGGATTAATTTTTTCTAATTTAGGTTTACTTTCTTCTATTGAAATATATTTTTAATATATTTTAATTTTAAATTTGTACTATTATTAGAAATTTAAATTAATAATGTTATTTTTATAACAAAAATTTAAAAGTGTGATATTTTAGAGAATTGCCATTTGATAAATTCAAAGAAAAATTCAAATATAATAGACGAATATATCAAACATGAAAGTTTTTATATTACTTTTATTTAATAAATACCATATTGCATTATTGTAAAATATATATATTTGTATGTGCATACATGAAAACGTCACAAAGTCTTCTTTTGTTACTATATATTATGTTTGTTAAGCCAATAAATTATTGTAAAACTATTATAACTATCGATCCCTTTTGTTTTTGATGACAGCGATATTGTCAACTTGATGGAAACATTCCAGAAGAAATGGTCTTATTCTTTTTTTTTTCTTCTAGAAGACTTTTTCAATAAAAATGCAAAAACTACAAAGGCAAAGAGTAAAAGATTTTCTTTTAAATACAAACTCGATTTATAAACAAATATTTATAAATTATATAATATTATTTATTAGTAAATATAAATTAGATATTTATATAATTAATTCTTATTTAAAATTATTTTTATATTAGTTTTTATATATGTACATGAAAAAATAAAAATTATTGTTTTTTATGAATTTAATAATATTTTTAGTTAGTTTAATAAAATGTATTAATTTTTTAACTAAATTAATAAAAATGATATAATATTGTAATTATTATAATAATTTAAACTTATTTATATATTTATTTGAAATTTAATATAATGTTATCATAACATTTATATTAATAACATGTTGAGATGAGATTATTTTTAAAAAATATTTTTCAAATAATATATCAGATACTCTAAAATAAATATACAAAAAAACACATATATAAGATGGAAAACATAGTTGACAAAAGAAAACGAAAACACATTATACATCGATAGTTTCTGTGTTAAATAAACTTAGTTCTGTCTAATTCCTTTCTTTACACATTATGTTGTAAACAAACTCAATTTGGTGGGTAAAAAATTGTTGTTTTTATGACTTAAAATCTGCAATATAATATAAAAGAATTTCTTTTGAGAAATGCTAATATATTGACCGAAGAAAATAATTTGCTTAAATTAATAGAATCAAAAGAAAGAAAGAAAAAAATTCCACCAACAGAAATTATTACGAAGATTACAAAATATCATTTTTATCTTATACTTTCTAATGAAAATTCAGTAACAGAAGTTGAAAATATTATAAAATAATATTAAAAAATATAAATCAATCCATTTATTATCAATTGATTTTAAATTGAAAATTCATAATTCATAAAATGATATCAGAACTATGCAATCTGATTGTTGGACCATAGTGGAAAAATTTATGAAATAATATATGCAAAAGTTGATTCCATGTTATAAAGAGTTTGACATTTGTGTTTCAATATTTTGAGATCTTGTGGAAAATATTGTATGAAAAAAGCAAAATCGAAAATCGCTTTACTAGTTAGAAAATCGATTGCCATATCACAGAAAAGACAAGTTTGTTTTATGATCAGGTCCCATGATCCATTATTAGAACTGTTAAGTTTTAAAAATATGATTCATTATTACAAATGTAAATTTTTACTTTGGAAGTTGAAATATTTCTAAAAAATTAATTACTAATATTTTGACAATCATCTATTTTTAATTGTGAATTAGTTTATAAATATGGTATCTATCAGAACAAAAAAAGCTTTTCAATTATATTATTTTTTTTCGTTTGGTCGTCGCAATATCTGCAATACCAACCTACGTTCAAATATGTGCGATAAATTATTATTCGTTTTATAGTCACAGTATTTAACCGTATGTCGATTTCACAAATTTATTTGTTTGTTAATCACGAAGCAATATTTGGTTACAGGTTTGTTCGTTTTGTTGCCAGTGCGATAATTTTTTTAGTTAATTCATAAATAATTATAAGAATATTCTATCTTTTACCACTTCACTCGCAAATTTTTGATAGCACCGCTAAATTTCAACGGTGAATAAATTTTTCTATCGCAAATCCGTACGATCGGTCATTGCGTTTGATAACAGAAAGTTATAATATAATAGACAAACAAATACTATTTTACAACCGAAATTTCCTGACAAACAAAGAGCAATGTAAATATAAAATTTCACGTTGGAAATTAGAAAGATTTTTAAACTAATATATAAGTATTATGCAAACAATCAAAGCCTAAATTAAATTAAATTGAAAGACCAATATCTATTTATTATTTATATATTCGTAAACAAAATGAATGCAAACAATATGTCTTATAAATAACTACTAGATTCATATCCACGCCATGCGTAGAGAAAAATATTCGCAAATTATATTTTATTAGTAAATATAAATTAAATATTTATATAATTTTAAATTTTATTTAAAATTACTTTTAACATTAATTTTTGTATATACAAATTAAAAAAAATAAAAATAATTATTTTTTACGAATTTAATTATTTTTTTTGTTATTTTAATAACATATATTAATTATATAACCAAATTAATAACAATGAAATACTTATAATTATTCTAATAAATTAAATTCATTTATATATTTATTTGAAATTTACTTTAGTGATGACACATCAGCATGGTATTTCTGTTAATAACACATCAGAGTATAGTTATTTTATTAAAAAATCTCAAATAATGTATTAGGGATTACGGTAGTAGCTTAAATCTATTTATATTTATTTGAAATTATTTATAAATTAATGTATAAAAAATTTAAAGATATAAAAAGTATTGTTTTTGTAAATGTAATAATATTTTTGGTTAGTTAAATAAATTATATTTATTTTCTAATCAAATTAATATCAGTGGTATATATTATAATTATTCTAGTAAGTTAAACCCTTTTATATATTTAACCTGAAATTCTCCGTAGTATTGAGTATTTTTATTATTAATACGTCAAAGTAAAATTATTTTATTAAAAAATTTCACAAATAATATATTAGGGAAATGATTATACTTAGCATTGAAATATGCTGACTGGGAAGTGAGTGATAATATTGAAAAAAACTAAAAAAGAAATTATATACTGAAAAAAAGAAGAAAAAGTGTTTGGTCTCACTACCCCACAAAGACATATCTTCATCTTCCAATCTTGTTGTCTTCTCCTTTATATTGACTTTCTTCTCTGCTAAAAAAATCCCAAAAACCCTTCAGTTTACCTTCTTCACTTTACCTTTTAAATTATCTCTTTTTTCTCTCGAAAGCTTCACAATTTTCTCTCCTAAATTCCGTTTATCATTGTGTTTAGATTAAATGTCGCCGATGTCGGAGCATCAGAGTTCGTTCCTATGTCAATTCAGCCGTCGCAATCATCAGGTGGTTTCCATGGATGGCAATCACGAGCAAGAGCTCAAAGAACTCGAAGATTTCCAAAAACACGTAGCTGAGTGTTTCAATCAGTTATTCTCTCCGTGCACCACCGCAGATTCGTCGGAATCTGACCCTTTTCTTTCGATCCAGTGGCTACGGAAGCTTCTCGATGTTTTCATGTCATGCGAATCGAAGTTTCATTCGGTCTTAACCAGGAATCCATCTCAGATTTCGAAACCACCGTTGGATAGGCTTGTCCCGGAGATGCTTAACCGGATCGTTAAGGCGCTTGATATCTGTACAGCCGTAGTAAACGCCGTTGACTCAGTCAGACAAATCCAGCGTTCTGCTGAGATTGTCGTTACGGCGTTGAAACAACGGCCGTTAAGTGAAGGACGCGTCAGGAGAGCCAAACGGGCGCTTACAACCCTCCTCGCCGCTTTAAACGCTGATAAAAACAGCGGTGGCAGTGGACGCGGCAGCGGCTGGAGCGGTAAAAGGTCATATTTTGGCCGGCGTAGCGGCGGAGCTGAGTGCGTGAGCAGGAACTGGTCAGCAGCAAAACAAATTCAAGCAATGACGGCGAATCTCGTAGCGCCACGTGGTGGAGAGGCCTCGTCGATTTATATAATGAACAGTGTGATGGTGATGGTGATGTCGACACTTGTTGCGGCGGTTCCTTGCCAAACAAGTAACTACTTGACGGTTCATTTATCGTTGCCAAAGACTCAAGCATGGGCTAGCACCGCTGCGAGTATCCACGAGAGGATCGAAGAAGAGATGAAACGGAAGGATAAACGTTGTGGTGGATTAATGGAGGAGATGCAGAGGATGGAGAGGATTGGGTTAAAGCTGATGGGATTTTGTGAAGGTTTTAAGTTTAATGGAGAAGAGGATGTGGCGGCGGAAGTGACGGAGATGGAGGAAATTTGCCGGAGAATGGAAGATGGGCTTGAAGGGTTACAGAGACGAGTTAGAGAAGTGTTTCGTAGGTTGGTGAAAAGCAGAAGTGAGATTCTTGAAGCCATTGACCATTGTAAGAGAAAAGACAAACAAAAAAATTAGTTTTAAATTGTTTAATTTAAATGATAATCTTTGATGTATTATAATCAAATATTCGTTACTAGAGATATGTTTATACACCTTTTTCATTGTTTTGTGTAATACTGAGACTGTGATAACTTCTCTTGTGACTAAACCATTATTTTTTAAAACTCTTTTTCCATTCTTGGTCAATAGATAATTTTGAGAAGAGAAAAATAGAAAAATCAAATCATAGAAATGGCCATAAGTAAGCATAAAAATGGGCTTTTTACTCAATCTAAACGACTATTATGGTCATGGCCTACCAACATTTTTGAGTAATATCATAAAATAATATTTTTAAAATTGTTGTTTCAAATTTAATATTTTAACATTAAAAGGCTCATTTACATTGATATAAAAAATTTGTCCAATTACAAGTTTATCCCTCTTAAGTTTATTTTTGTAAAATTAACTTTTTTTTTCAACAATAATTGTATTTAAAACTTTTATCATTACCTTATAATTAACTTTTTTTTTTTAAAATACAAAAAACCATTATGAATAAACTTTTCAAAAATATTATGAAAACGTCATCTTTTTCATTGAATACAACCACCATTGTCGTGGTTGTTAGAAGTTATTAATGTAATTAACACATCACCATTTACCTGTATTAATTCATCAAATCTCATTTATATCAACTTCTTTTATTTTCTTTTACATTTTCTTTCAATTTTTCTGTTCACACTATGTTCAAAAGATTCCGACTTTACAAAATATCATCACTATCCATTAAAACAAGATTCTGGAAGTTTATATCGGTTATCTTTGAAATCGTTCAGCTTAAAAATCAAGATCCAATGTTAGTTTTTGTGTTTTAACTATGATTTTTTTGTTCCATATCATAGACTTTTTGAGAAGTCTCCAAAATTACGAAAAAATTTAAAAACTAATAAAAGCAACAAACTTACGTTTTTATATTTCTTGACTTATTTTTCTAGATGTACAACAATAGAAGATGAGAAAAAAAAATATTAAAAAATAACAAAAAATCTAAATAATAAAAATATTCCAAAACCACAAATACAAAACCATATAAACAAAAAAACTCACTTTTTTATATCTCATGATTTTTCTAGATCTACAAAATAATAAGATGAGAAAGAACATGAGAAGAAAAGAAGCAGATAAGATTTATCTTGTACTCATTTTTGGAGTATGGAAGCTCCCACTTTTTTTAGAAATAAAATTATGGTAAAATTTTAGAGTTATCTTCTTTATATACGGAGAGTAAAATTTGGTTAGATTAAAAACTATGAATTTAGTTATGTTAAATTTAAGTTACGATTTTTTCAATTTTCGGTTTGTGCAGACTTCCCGAAAAGTTTGATTTGTATATAAAATGCAAAGCAGACTTCTCAGGAAGTCTGCTTTATAACAAAAATACAAAACATACTTCTCGAGAATTTTATTTTGTACATGTTGGTAAGATTAAATTGAAATTCCGGTTTGGTGAATCTTTTAGTTTAACCGAAGCAAATTTTCAAAGAAAACTTCTCGAAAAGTCTGCTTTGTATTATCGTTCCAAAGCAAACTTCCCAAAAATTCTGCTTCCTAAATTTTGGTAAGGTTAAATTGAAATTCCGGTTTGGTAAAATTCTCAGTTTGTGCAGAATTCTTAGAAAGTCTGCTTTGTATTTTATTTACAAAGCAGTCTTTTCAGAAAATGTGATTTGTAATTTATTTACAAAGCATACTTCTCGAAAAATGTGATTTGTATTTTATTTACAAAGTAAACTTATCGAGAAGTTGGATTTGTATTTTATTTACAAAGCAAACTTTTCGAAAAGTATGTTTTGTATTTTATTTATAGTTTGGTGAAACTGTCAAATCACTGTCAAATCACGGTTTGGTGAAATTACCGGTTTGTGCAGATTTCTCAGTTGCTTTGTATTTTATTTACAAAACAAACTTCTCACGAACTGTGGTTTATATTTTATTTACAAAACATACTTATCGATAAATTTGTTTTTTTATTTTATTTACAAAAAATAAAAATAAAAAAAGAATTTGTGCTAAAAAAAATAATTTGTGTTATTTTTGAAATTTTAAATTTAAAATATTAAATTTAAAACAAAATTTTAAAAATGTATTATTTTATGGTATTACTAATTTTTAATGATATTAATGATATGTAAGCATTTTTCAAAATTTAAAAATTTACATTTTTCAAAATGTATAATTAAACTACTAAGATAAGAATAATAATTTTAAAAATATAGATATGTCGTTTCTCTATCACTATTTTTCATTATATTTATTTATAATCGTTTTCATATTATTCATTTTTAGTATACAATATTTTCTCTGCAATTTGGCAGGTGACAAAAAAAAATGTCCTACTTGTTTAAAAAAAATTAAAAATAGTATTTATTCGTTCTTCTCCCTCCCTCGCGTCTCCTCTCCCCCAGTACATTTGAAATGTCAATGTCATTTTCCTACGGGACTCACGACGATCGGTGGGGCTCCGATTTAGCTTCCCACCTAGAATTCACCCAAAGCTTTTCATCTTTGCCGGTGACTTACTCGCCCGCGTCCGGGGTCGTTTTACTAAACATCGACTCTGTTATCGGCTCCGATGCTTCCGGCACAGAGCCAGAGATCACTTCTTGCTCGGCTTCCCTTTCAGGATCAAGGTCTCGTAGCTTTGAGTGGAGCGCGTTTTCGGAGCACGAAGCGATGAAGAACGCATCGCAGTCCTCGAGAGTTTTGCAAGAGAAGCTTCGGAGGATTTCACGGCGAGATGGCGGATTTTCGTCTCGGTCTGCACCGGAGACAGTGGTTCCACGTGGAGGAGAAACTACCGACCCAGCTAATCTTTGTCGCTCCTTAACCCAGCGACTAACCAGTTCTCATCGGAATAGATCGTGTACGCAGAGAGCGATTCATGGTTTGAGATTCATAAGCAGCAAAGAAAACGGAATCGCCGGCTGGAGAGAAGTTCAAAACAAATTTGCTAACCTTTCCAAAGACGGTCAGCTTTTACGATGTGATTTTGCTCAATGCATAGGTTCGACATGATTTCACGTTTGACAATCGAATTTTAATCTGGAGAAGCGATGGGAGATTGTAAATGTTGGTTGACTTTCGTTGTTGTGTGTTTTGTGTTTAAAGGAATGGAAAATGAAAATTCGAAAGAGTTTGCAGAGGAGTTGTTCGACGCATTGTGCAGGAGAAGAAGATTACTTGTTGACAAGATCAGCCTTCAAGAACTATACGAATTTTGGTACCAAATTACAGATGAGAGCTTCGATTCTCGGCTACAAATCTTCTTCAACATGTACCTTTTATATCATCAGTGGAATTTGTTAACACACATATTTCTTCTTCAACATCAGTTTATTTTCCACGTTTAATACTTGCAGGGTGAACAAAAATGGAGATGGTAGAATCACAGAGAACGAAGTAAAAGAGGTGACTTATTTTCCACCTTCCCTTATTTAGTATTCTAATCCTTGAATACGTAAAACATTCAAGCGTCAGCAAAATTACGGTCTTAGGATTCATAACTTGTGTCCCATTATCTTTCCTTGCGGTTGAATATTTCTATTATTCTATGTATCCCACTTGCAGGTTTTTTGGAGTTAACTTATCCCTCTTTGCCATGTCTCCCTTGTAGCAACTTTCTTAATTTAAAGAAGCGTTTCTAACTACCAACCAAAAAAAATTCTCTGTAACCACCAAGTTTAAGTTGAATCTTACTAGTAGAAGATTCTTTTTGGCATTAACGTTTTGTATGATCTTCCCTGATTTTGACAACCTATAGATAATTATACTAAGTGCATCGGCAAATAATCTATCAAGGTTAAGAGAACGAGCAGAAGAATATGCAGCACTGATCATGGAAGAATTGGCCCCAAAGGGGGTCCACTCTCAGTACATAGAGGTAAATCTATCATTCTTTATCTCCCTTCTTCTGAACAGTTGTAACATAAAACATGCTTAACTACCACAAAAGTATCGATTTAGTGTGTAGATCAGTCCCTTTCTATGAGGGAGTAGAAGAGTTCTTTATTGGTTTGACCTTAGTAATTGATTACCTTACAAGTTCTCTGATAGGGACATTTGACTGAGTCAAGAAACCAAAGAGGTCAACGTTAAGTGCTATGCAAGTTTTGTTCTTCTATGGAATTAATAGAATAAATAGTTGAAAAAGAAAAACAACTGAAGGTCAACAAAATAGTGCTATAACTAGTTCTCATAACCAATCTCTAGTGGTATAGTGGCGTTAGTGTACGATTAGGAGTTTAGATAATTTTAGAGTGACAGAAACAAATATTGCTTAAGAGAGCCTACCCACTTGTTTGAATATATTTTTCCCTGTTTGAGACTGACACAAGATGGGCGGTAGGATACTATTTGACATTCTAATATGACGTATTTGTTATGGACTTGATATGATGCAGTTAAAAGAACTAGAGATGCTACTACTACAGAAGGACACATTTAATAGTTACAGCCAACCATTCAGCCAGACAAGCCGAGCTTTAAGCCAAAACCTAAAGATTACAAGATGGGGAATGAGCAGGAACTTACTTTACTATTTGCAAGACGAATGGAAGAGAATTTGGGTTTTGACACTGTGGTTAATTATCATGGCCGTGTTGTTTATGTGGAAATGCGTACAGTACAAACGCAGAGACGCATTCCATGTGATGGGTTACTGCCTTGTCGCGGCAAAAGGCGCAGCTGAAATACTGAAATTCAACATGGCTCTTATCCTTTTGCCGGTCTGCAGAAATACAGTCACCTATCTAAGATCTACCGCTTTGTCTCACTCAGTGCCTTTCGATGACAGTATCAATTTTCACAAGGTTACGTAAAAACCATTTTGTCAGGCCTTTCATATGAGCGACACTATGCTTCAGCTTAATCCTACCTTTTTTGGTCTTTGGTTATGCGCAGACGATCTCTGTAGCAATCATTATTGGAGTGCTTCTCCATGCATCCAGCCACCTCGCCTGTGATTTCCCGAGGATTCTAACATCTACAGAGGCTGATTACAAAAGATACTTGGTTCATTACTTTGGTGTGACCAGACCAACATACTTTGACTTGGTTAAAGGTCCTGTGGGAATCACTGGATTTATAATGGTTACTTTTATGGTAATTGCATTCATATTAGCCAGTCGAAGTTGCAGGCGTAACCTGACTAAGTTGCCAAAGCCATTTGACAAGCTAACTGGATTTAATGCTTTCTGGTATTCACATCACTTACTTCTAACTGTTTATGTCCTGTTAATCATCCACGGTGTTTCCCTCTATCTCGAGCAGAAATGGTACCGCAAGACGGTAAATTCCATAAAACTATTTTACCATCTGATAGATAATCAGTGTGCAGTGGTAATAACAGGTACTGCCTCGTGCAGATATGGATGTATCTTGCTGTGCCGGTTTCACTCTATGCTTGGGAAAGGCTCCTGAGATTCTTTCGTTCGAGGCTTTACACTGTCAAAATCTGCAAGGTAGAGTGTCGTTTGCAGTTACATTTTGAACAGAGTCACATGAAAACATACATACATTGTACGTAAATCAACATACAACTAATTATTTGTGTTTGGTAATCTTCTAATATCTTTATAGCAGCTCAAATGATTTGTTTTCAGGTTGTAATTTATCCTGGAAATGTTGTTGTGCTTCACATGTCTAAGCCTACATCATTTGATTACAAGAGTGGACAATATGTATTTGTTCAGTGTCCTGCAGTATCAAAATTTGAGTGGTGAGTCTTTTATGCAAGCCATTAGGTTTGCTTGCACTCTTAAGATTATTTTACAAATTATGCTCTTTAACACCACAAAGAGTAACTTAAAGCTTCTCGCTCCTAAAATCCATCTCCAGGCATCCATTTTCTATTACTGCTTCCCCTGGAGATGATTATCTCAGCATTCACATTCGTCAGCTCGGTGATTGGACAGAAGGAATTAAGAAGGTATTTTCAGTGGTATGTGAAGCCCCTGAAGCTGGAAAAAGCGGACTTCTCAGAGCAGATGGACCAAACAAAACAAGGTGCGTCTAAAATTCTGAACTGAATTCAGTATATAATTGACTTGCATTCTCAGAAATTTTATGTTAAGGCACATTTGTGAATTTGACATTCTATCTTCTAATTAAGTCTGCCAGAGTTATTGATCGATGGACCTTATGGTGCTCCCTCGCAAGACCATTGGAAGTATGATGTGTTATTACTCGTTGGCCTTGGAATTGGCGCAACACCTTTCATTAGCATTTTGAGAGATTTACGTAACAACATCGTTAAGCAACAAGAACAAGCCGTGAGTATATATATTAACTATAAATTAAGGAAAACCCTTTTCGAGGATTAACAGAAAATCTTAACTAAGTTTCTCTTTCGAGTTATGTAATATTTTCAGGAATGCCTCTCAGGTAGTTGTAGTAACAGCAACATCTCATCGGATCACAGTTTCAGTTGCTTAAACTCTGAAGCTGGGAATTCGATTCCCCAAAACCGAAGGAGGCCGTTGAAGACCAAGAACGCTTACTTTTACTGGGTAACACGAGAACAAGGCTCGTTCGATTGGTTTAGAGATATCATGAACGAAATCGCTGATGCTGATATAAAGGTAAGTTATACTTTTTCAACTGTGACTTCTTTTAAATTCACATCTTTTCAAACAAACTCATAAAAAATGTTTTATGTTTCAAAAAAGTCTGAATTTTTGTTCCTCCATGTATATGCAAACGTAGAAATTGTGTTTGAAAAACAACTGAGATCTTAAACTTCACTAACATTAATGTTTTGTAAAACAAATTCAAGGGTATTATTGAGATGCACAATTACTTGACGAGTGTCTATGAAGAAGGAGATGCTCGATCCACTCTTCTCACCATGATCCAAACGTTGAACCATGCCAAAAATGGTGTCGACATATTTTCTGGAACCAAGGCAATGATCCTTAACGATTACTTTATCTTTTTACAAACAAAGCTAATGTTTCTTTTATCTTTGGTTTGTATAGGTACGGACGCATTTTGGGAGACCAAAGTGGACAAAAGTTCTATCAAAAATAAGCACTAAACATAAGAACGCAAGAATCGGTCCGTAAAAATTTCAGATAAACTAATAATCACTCGTGGTCTGTAATTTGCTTTGTCTGAAGAATGTTTTTATTTGTGTATTAAAAAAAAAACAGGAATGTTTTATTGTGGAGCACCGAGTTTAGGGAAAGAACTGTCAACACTTTGCCATGAGTTTAACCAGACGGGATGTTCTAGGTTCGATTTCCACAAAGAACATTTTTAAAAGGTAAAAACTAATTGCCCCCTTACGCTTATGTTTTTTCTCTCTATTGGGTCGAATTAAGTATTACGGTATATAAATGTAAAATCAACTGTTATCATATCTTATTCGATTCATTCTCATATCCCTCTTCTCATTTTGCGTCGTAATTTTTTTGACCGCTAATTAAAACAGCGATACGATTAAAAATCTACGATCAATCGCAACCATAACATCGAACGGCAGACAAACGAACAACATATGTTACAGCCGCAAATATAATGTTGATCGTTGTCGCAAATATAATGTTGATCGTTGTCGCAAGCATAACCATAACCGTAAAAGCTGCCGATGAACAAACGAACGAAACTATTATATGAAGTAGTTGGAGATTTGGAAAACTCAACAAACTCAGATTACTTGTATGTGTAGATCATCTATCATCTATTGTATGTGTATATGTTTTCTGTTTGTAGACTTTCATACTATTGTTCTTTGCAAAAAACCTTAATGCTAAAGCCATATAACGCGATCCAATTTTTTTGAAGCAGATGATAATTTGTCTATGCATGTGACCTAATTAAGTCTTGAGTATTTTACTATTTTTGTTTTCAATAACTTTAACTAATTAGTTCGATAAGTTTTATGTCTTAATTTCCTTTATAATTTTAAATTCCAAATGTTTTTGTTGCATTTTTTATTGTAAAATATTTAGCGGTTGAAGTTGTAACTATTATTTTATATATTAAGAAAATTTTGCGGATAACAAAAGTTGTCGAAAATGTGAATATAAATATTACTTTAACAATTATACAAAATAGAAATGATTAGCAACATGTTTACGAAATAGTCATACCATAAAATAGTATTTTTTTAATTTTTTTTCCAAATTTAGTATTATAAATTTAAAATTCCAAAAATAATATAAATTATTTTCTAAAAAAATACATATTTATTATAAATAAATTATAAATAAACTTAAATTATTATATTTGGGTTTCTTTTTTCCAATTTAAAGTTTATTTTTTCATTAACAATAAATTTTAGTATATTTTAATATTTACTATTTTGAAAATTTAAACTAATAATGGTATATACAAAATTTTTTAAAAATACTATTTTGTCAATTGTACTTTCACTGATTTATCGTTATTACAAAGTTTTTATATTCAAAACAAACAAATTCCATTTCGTCGGACACTTCATGAATTGGATTAATAAAACGTAGCTAAAATAAAATGTAGAATAAAAAGGGGAATCTCTACAAATAAATCGATCACTGTAGATATTTGAGAAGATATTCGTCATTACTCATTTGACAATCCTAATACCATATGTAGAACAAAGAACTTTTAATTAGTAGAACTCTAAATAAAAAGTTTTAAAGAAAAAATATAGAAAAAAAATTAGATTTTAAAGTTGCAAAGACCATAACATCTGCTAAAGTTTTTGTAGTCTAAACACCAATTACTCCTTTTTCAATAAAATACACACTTTGAACTAATAATTAGTAGCTGTGCTATATTTATTGTTTAATATAAAATAGTGTAATTCTCTAAAATATCATATTTTTAAATTTTAATTTCAAAAATAATATTATTAATTTAAATTTTCAATAATACCACAAATTAGATTTACACTCACTTCTTGCACAAGGAAAAATATTTGTACATTATAATTAATTAGTTATTTAATAAATGTAAATTACATATTTAGATAATTTATTTTCTAAAATATTTTAAATATAAAAAATAATAAAAAAATATTTTAAATTTTATATTTTAATCATCTATTAATATATAATTTAATTTATTTTGTTATTATGTATTTAAATATTATATATAATATTATTAATTATACATATTATTATGTCATTGAATTCAAAAATATTTATATAATTGAAATAAATTACATAGATCATTGATATTATATTAAAATATATTAATTTTCTAACCAAATCAATAGCATTGTAATTATTCTAATATAATCTAAATCTATTTATATATTTATTTGAAATTATTTATAAATTATCATATATTTAAATTAAAGAAACAAAAATAATTATTTTTATTTTTGGTTAGTTCAATAAAATATATTGATTCTCTAACCAAATTAATATGTGTGGCAAATATTATAATTATTCTATTAATTTAAACCGGTTTATATATTTATTTTAAACTCATTCTGGTGATGACACGTAAGCATGATATTTCTGTTAATAATATGTTAGGATAATGTTATTTTATTAAAATATTTTTCAAATAATATATTAGGGATTTAAGATCAAAATGCATTAAAACTATATTTTAATAGAAAAAAAATTAAACCCTAAGTTAGAAAAAATGAACTCAAATATAATGTTTTAAGTTTATGTGTAATTTATTTAGAGTAAATAATTATTTTTTCTGATTTTAATTTTATAGTGATAGATTTGAAAGAAAATTTTTAAAAGTGCTATTTTAATGTATTACTCTATAAAATAACATCATCTTAACCATCAATTGTAAAATCAATATATTATATAATTAAATCTGATATGAAAATTTTTTAGAACGTTTAAAATTTGTTTACATTTTTTGACTAAATGTTTTCAAATTAAATATTCGGATACTTGGTTCGGTTGAGATTGAGAATTTTGGGTTTCGAGTTCTTTAGATTCTAAAACATAGATCTACTTCGGATATAAATTTTATTTGATTTCAATTTGGTTCGGTATAAATATTTCGAGTTTTAAATTATATTTTGGTTCAATATAATTTGGAAAAATAATAAAAATTTTATTTAACTACTATAAATTTTAATATATATTGATACATTTCTTGTATTAAGTTAAAAAATATTAATTAATTTAATGAATTTCGTTTAATACATATTTATTTTAAATTTTGAATTTAGTTCGATTCAAAATCTGTTGGTTATAATTTAGATTATAAAATTTTCTTTTATTATATTATAATTTGGTTTGAATTCAGATTCAGAAATTTCGGTTTGGTTCAAAAATTTTGCCACCTCTAAAACCTCCAAAGGCCTATAATTCGCAAAGAACGCTTTAGAACTATTTTATGTTTATGGGCCCATAATTAATTCGGCCCATTTTATTTTGCAATTGAAATTGATAGAACAAAGGTTTGGCATATATCCAACGGATATTCCTTCACCCCTATTTTTCAAATGACCAAATTAACCTCGTTATATACCAACCCGGTCTTTCATTTATTTGGAGTGAAACCAATACCATACCAACTCTTTTAATCATTTCCTTTTTTCATAGGTATAATTGGAGCAGAATTCTGGAATGAAGACACTATTTGTTTCGAATTTCTATATACTAATTTAGTTTTATGATATTCCTCTTTTAATATTTTACTCACATCAAACCGGATCAACCCGGTACACCCTCAAAGAGCTTAAAACGATAAGGGCAAAATGGTCCATACAAAAATAGTATCTTCTTAACTCTCCACCAAAGCCATTTTCTCATTACGAAGCCTGCAATAAACGGCCTCTCTCTATTATTACTCTTCCAGCAAATTTCTCAATTCTTTCCACCATTATTTGGGTTCACAAATTTTACTTCTCACCATGGAATATCTCCAATTCGTCTTCAAAATAGAAGGTAATTGTTTATTTTCGTTAGTAGCCTCAAATCTGAAACATACAATCTCGAGAATCCATGCCCAAACAAAAAATCCCGAGATTTCTATCGATTTCGGTTCTTATACCGGTTAAGCGTCGTTCCCGTTCTTATACTGGTTTAAGCGTCGTTCCGGTTCTTATACCGGTTTAAGCGTCGTTGCGGTTCTTATACCGGTTTAAGCGTCGTTGCGGTTCTTATACCGGTTTAAGCGTCGTTCCGGTTCATCTTTGTTAATTGGACGTATGAGAAAATTGTAACTGGGCTTATCATTGGTAAAGCTCATTAGGCCCATATTTCAATTTTTTCCAAATATTTTCTTTTTGTCGTTCAATGAGTTCTTCACTTCTTAGAAACTTCTGATTAATTTCTTTGTTTTTTTGTGTCGGCTTTATTCATTTATTTAAACAGCTAGAATTCGTTTTTCTATTTTTCAACACGTCTTAATCTTTTTTAATAAATATAACTATGACGGTTTCTACTATATATATATTTTTAAAATTATTGTCAAGATATAACAATTTTATTGTCTTTTGACACAGACCGAAAGAGCATGATTCACCTAATCGAATGGCTATTATTCATCCACGTGTCCGTGGCCGACGGTTTCCCCCTACATAGTCCACGCGCATAACTCCTTAATGGTATTCGATGAACGGAGCCGTTAATATACACGTGACTTTTATAACAGCGAGATCAAATATTTGAAACGTCGTTAACTATGACGGCGTCAAATACTGAGAAATGTTCTCTGACTGTCTCCATGCCTTTTGTCTTTTCTCAAGCGTCGCTCTTTATAGTTACGGAGCAGGTTGAAAACCAACGGGTCAGATTAAAACCATTGTTTCAACGGCTGTGATTGAGTTGTCTTTCTATTCTTTCTCGAGATATTTCTGAAAGCGCTAGAATTCTTGTTGTTTTGAATCGGAAGCGCTTCCGTTCTGCAAGCACTGATCTGAAACAATGGCGGATGAACATAAGCATGAAGAATCTTTACCTGTTTTGGACCCGGTGGTTGAGGTTGTAGAGAGGGATTCGTTGATTGACAAGATATCGGAGAAGTTCCATCACAAAGGTGACTCTTCATCATCATCGTCAGATGACGAGAACGAGAAGAAATCTTCTTCTCCTTCGTCTTTGAAATCGAAAGTTTACCGTCTGTTCGGCAGGGAGAGACCCGTGCATAAGGTTCTCGGCGGTGGAAAACGTACGCTTACGCTAATCTAGTTTCATTTATTTTCTTCTCAGTTTTGTACAATTTTGTTCTGTTTTTAGGTGTTGTAGATGTTTTCTGTTTCGCTAGTTACAGCTTAATGAATCGGTGGTTTTCTGTGAGGTTGAGAGGATAGTTGAATTTTCTGACTTGAAACTGATTTACATTTAGTAAAACCCTAGTAATGATGGTATGATTCTCATTTACATCTTGATGTATAAACCTTAGTTTGGTGATCTTCTTAATTGCAGTGGCTGATATATTTATGTGGAAGAACAAGAAGATGTCAGGTGGTGTATTTGGTAGTGCTACAGCAGCCTGGGTGCTCTTTGAATTGATGGAGTATCATCTTCTTACTCTGCTATGTCACGTTATGATTGTCGTTCTTGCTGTGCTATTTCTATGGTCTAATGTTATTACGTTCATTCAAAAGTAAGTTCCTGCTTTAATCCTATCAAAAATGGCGTGCTTCACATCTCAGATTAAGCTTATTTGACCCACCTTATTAGTCACTAATTCATTCTCTTTCAGGTCTCCACCAAAGATTCCTGAAGTACATATCCCTGAAGAACCTCTTCTTCAGCTTGCTTCTGATCTCAGAATCGAAATCAACCTTGGGTTCTCTTCTCTTCGCCAGATTGCATCTGGAAGGGATATAAAGAAATTCCTCTCTGTCAGTTTTAAAACTGTCCAGGACTTCTTCTCTCTCAATGTTTCATCTTTAAGCTTGACTATAACTGTGTTGTTTGTTTGATCAAATTAGGCTATTGCCGGATTGTGGGTTCTATCAATTTTGGGTGGATGCTGTAGTTTCTTGACATTGGCATACACAGGTAAAACACCATTTCTCTAAGTATTTTCTTCCTTCTCTAACACATCTCTGATTCCAGCAATGCTAACGATCTGTGTTTGAATTAGCTTTGGCTCTGCTCTTCACTGTTCCTCTTCTCTACGACAAGTACGAAGACAAAGTAGACTCATATGGTGAGAAAGCAATGGCTGAGTTGAAGAAGCAATACGCTGTGTTGGACGCAAAGGTATTCAGCAAATTCCCATGGGGATTATTGAAGGTTAAGAAGAAGGATTAGGGTTTTGCATGTGCACAATGCTCGTTTTGTTTCTCTCAAATTTTACTTAACAAATTTCTTTCTCTTTGTTTTCTTCTGTGTTTTTGGTGATGGGGTTGTGTTGTGGCATGAGACAAAACTTGTAATTGCTCTCTTGCTATATATGTATGTGATGTATTAATGACTTGATGTATTGAGTTGTATATGCTTCCATGTACTGTTGAACTAAGAGTAGTTTCTTGTGACCAATGTTTCTTCATTTTAATGACAATTCTCTACAAAATGAGTAACAATATCGTCCAAGTCAGGATGGCCGAGTGGTCTAAGGCGCCAGACTCAAGTTCTGGTCTTCGTAAGAGGGCGTGGGTTCAAATCCCACTTCTGACATTTTTCATAATTTTTTAATAACCGCTTCGCCGGTTTATTAAAAAGAAAATCAGATTCAGTAACTGGAAAAACTCTTTGGAT
>JAEVFF010001860.1:36128-63568 GCA_018901945.1 Pugionium dolabratum
CCGCCGACTCCGGGATCAACTTGGCCGGTCCTGAAGGCATCCCGGCTAGTACTGCGCACAATCCAGCCGGTACAGCCGATCCAGCTGAGTACACGCGCAATTCCACTTCCACACAGGAGGACTCGGACCAAATGAGCTACCATCTCCAGGACATGCACCTAGAAGAAGTATCTACACCAGTGGTACCTCAAGGAGCAATGACAAGAAGCAGATCAAGGGCACTCTTCAACAAATTCAGCTTATGGGTCGACAAGCTCCTAGAGGAAGATCGACTAAGGACAATGGGCCAAAAGTGCAAGGAAGAGTCCAATGGCTTCTCAACAACACAAGGGACATCAGAGACTTGGGCTTTAGTGGCAAGAGACGTCAAGGCCCAGAGATTTGTAACCCTACTCCAAGTCGAAGACTAGGAGCAAGGCGCGTGCATGCCACAAGGACGGCCACCTTCCATTTTTTGGCCGTGAGGTGAGTTAAGGTAAGTTTACATTCGAATATATGCCTCTTTCTGTTTTGCAGGGTAGGATCTAGTTGCTTTACATTTTTTGAGTCAAGAACATTTTAGGAATAGGTCCTTTTTCGGTTATGCACTTTTGTATCTTTTCCTTTTGTGCACTTTTGTAAACTTTCCTTTTTCTTTATTTATGTCGACCCTAGAAGGTCAAGCTGTCGAGCATATTAATAAGGCTCCTTCCAGCATTGTAGTTCGACAACCTTTTTGATTATTAATAAAGTAGAACTTTTTCCTACAAGCTTTCTCTCAAAAGAGACTTGTGCGCTTAGAACCTAGTTGAGATCAGCCCTCCTAGCTCTAAGTTTGTGATTTATCACGAGGTTCATCACCCCTCGTGTGGTTCACTTCACCCTTCCATCATTTACCAACCAGAAAACACCCTATCCAGAAGCCTAAGGTTGAGTTTCTCACCTAATCTTCTACAAACAGCCCATGCGCATACATCCTTGAATCAAGGCTTGTATCATATACTATGGTTGTATAATTCTTGATCTTCAAATGCATGCACAATTGAACTAGATGCTGAGTGACTTGCACGGGTGAATCTCCACTAGGTTGAACCCAAAGCTGCAATCCCCACAAAATTGCCTTCATCTTTTGAAGATTTTCTTCTATGGTTTTTCTCTTGAAGATTTACATAAAGAAAGATAAATTTTTAGATATTTTCCGTTACTAATGTTGATGTACCCTCGATTTCTCTCCACTACTCCACTACTTTTGAATGGGTTTACATATTGACTTGAGACTGTTTACATACTTACCAAACACATCAAGTACATAAACAAGATCTCATTTAGACTTGATCATTCCTTCTTCTTTACCGTTTTATGTACACAATATCAAATATCAGTGCACAAGAAAATATGAGTGACCTAGAAAATGACAAAGCATGTGAGTAGTTGATATTCATGGTTTTTGCATTGTTTCAACTTATTTAACCATCTTTCGTATTGCATTCATAGATATTTTAGATCATTTATTCACCTTTTATAAATATTTTTATATAACATGCATGTTAAAGCATAGAATTTACATGTAAAAATAATATGCATGTTAGAGCATAGGATGTACATTTTGCATTCTCGCATGTCTTTCTCGAGTGATTTTCAAACATCAATATGATAAATAAAAAAAGTGGTAGGGCGTTGGTAAGAGAAGAATTCTTGGTTGGAGAGTGAAGAAGTATCCCGGAAGACTTGCCATCAGTCTCCTGGCTCAACCCAATGAGACTGGTTCCGTGGCTCAGCCTGATGGGACTAGCTCCTTGGCTCAGCCCAATGGGACCGATGTCTAAGCCCGAAGGCATTGGCCGATCCCAGGAGAAGGTCAAGCCCATAGATTTACAATGATCAGTTCCATGGGCGATCGCATCTGCGGATCGTCCAGCTCTTGAAATGGACAGTGATCGAGCCATAGCCTGATCGCTTAGAAGGCTGAGTTCCATGGGCGATGGCAGTGGATCGTCCAGCTCCTGAAATGGACAGTGATCGAGCCATAGCCTGATCGCTTAGAAGTCTGAGTTCCTGGAATTTTGCAGCGATCAGCCTCCTGGCCGATCCCGCAGCTTTCTGAATGCATGAAGCCCGACTTCATGGAATGGTCAGCTATAAGCCCGTCGGCCGATTGTGGACCAACCTGTAGTTTATTTTCCCTTTTTTCAGTTTGGCCTAGTTTGTTCCGGGTTGGTCCGATTTAATTTTAATAGACTATATAAACTTTCCTAGTTACCAAAAACGTAAGTCTACTTTTACTTTTGCCTCTTTGAGCTACAAACAAAACTTTGGATGTTTGTTCTTGGAATTTTCAACATTTCTATAATTATAGTGAAGAATTATTTACTCTTTCTCTTTATTTATGTTTTACTTTTCATATCTATTTATACTTGTTCTTGCTACGACCATGTGTGAGTACTTCTCTATATGGATTGTTCGTAAGGTAGTTTAGGGGGATTGGAAGTTAATTAATGATGTTTAAGGTCAATAGATTATAATTCCTGGTGATTAGGATGTTTTTAATGCTAAGTTTGACGTAGCTTATCAATTTTTAGGCTTACGATATTTTGCATCTGGTGTTCAAAAAATTTGTAGATGAAACCTTATAATTTTTAGGCTTTTCACATCTTAACCATTTATAATTGATGTTTAGTGTGATTATTATACTGAAATAGATTTGAACTCAATGATTACTAGTCAATTGATTACGGTACAGAAGATTTGATTAATCAAGCATTTAGTAAATAGAGATTATCACGATAGTATATTAGTCTATTAGGAAGTGTTTTATGTCTTAGGAATGCATTTTATTGAGCACATAAGCACAGTTCATTAGCGAATAATCATCTCAAGTTCATTTCCTTACCCATCTTCCATATGTTTTAATCTTGAATTAATCTTATCATCTTCTCTCCTGCTTGTTCCACATACTACACGAAATTGCTTAGATTTAAGTGGTTCTTTTATTTTTAGTGCGTTTTTATTTCTTATATATAGATTTGACACCCAAATTACTATTTCGATTGCTCTGCACTTGAAGTTACATTTTGGATAAATATTATCTCCATCAAATTTTTGGTGTCATTCCTAGGGAAAAAAGCATTAGCCATTGGGATTTTGATT
Source organism: Pugionium dolabratum (assembly GCA_018901945.1). Classification (NCBI taxonomy): domain Eukaryota; kingdom Viridiplantae; phylum Streptophyta; class Magnoliopsida; order Brassicales; family Brassicaceae; genus Pugionium; species Pugionium dolabratum. Next base: position 39,255 of record JAEVFF010001860.1, read on the forward strand.
CACTTATTGACTAAGTTTACTTTTATCTAACCAAAATTACTTGGATTTTGTAGAAATAACAAACTTGCAACCGAGTGAAGTTGACATTTGATGGATAAAGAAAAGCAACAAGAGCTAAAAGAGAACATCTGAATCATCTAAGGCAGCGTTCGAAAATGGTACCCTATGGAAAAAACTCTCCGTATGATGGTGAGAATTAGGCCCAAGGAGTGGGCATGAAAATCCAAACGCATGGAGAGTAAAGGACATATACATCTTCAAAAGCCCTCTAGGGTCATTATAACATTTGATGAGACAAACTTCTATGAAAATCGGACTGCAATTTGTCCACCACATTGGAAAACAACAACTTTGAATAAAGACAAGTTAGATAAATACGGTTCAAAGAAGCAAGTTCCACGGTTTTCCATTAGAGGACCCCCTTGACCATTTGGATCAGTTTGATAGGTTTTGTAAAACCGCTAATATTAATGAGATTTCAAAAGATGGTTTTAAGTTGCGGTTTTTCCATTCTCTCTTGGATATAAGGCTCATAAATGGAAAACAATTTACAAAAAATGCCAATACCTCATGGGATAAATGCAAGAAGGTATTCTTTGCTAAGTTTTTTTTTCAACTTCAAGGACTGCAAGGAGAAATGAGACCTCAAGCTTTGTGCAATATGGTAATGAAAGTTTTAGTGAGGAATGAGAATGATTTAAGGGTTACACATCATACTGCCTTTACACTGGGTTCTGTAAAGAATCACTTCTAAGCACTCTATATCGAGGTGTACGCTCAAGAATTTATACGCTATTGGATACCGCTAAGAATGAGATATTTCTTGGGTAAGAAGCTGAAAGCGGGCTGATTCTAGTTAGGAATTTGGTGCAGAATGATGGTAATTGTGGAGATGACTATGATCGATCTTCGTGGGGAAGCATAAATCATGAAGATATACTACTAGCAATGAGATTTTTCTTGGGCAAGAATCTTAAAGGGGGATGATTCTAGTTAAGAATCTGGTGCAGAATGATGGTAATCCTAGAGATTACTATGATCAATCTTCGCGGGGAAGCATAAATTATGAAGATACACCGCTAGATGAAATTTTACTTTGGAAAAAAGCTAAAAGTGGGATGATTCTAGTTAAGAATTTGGTGTAGAATGATGATATTGTGGAGATGACTACGACTAAACTTCGCAAGGAAGCATAAATTATGAAGATGAGAGTAGGAGAGAAATGAGAGCACACAATGGGAAATTAGATAGGGTTCTACAAGTTTCCCAAATACCAACAAATTATGTTGGAGTATTTGAGAGGTATAATGGGTGTCAGGTGAAAAAGCGGAGGTGCGAGATTGTCAAGAGTAAATGAACTACAATAGAGGATAACCTGATTACCAAGAGGAGGTACAACTAGGATTTCGCAATCACTCCAAATTCTTCTACTGAAGCACTAATGTAGAGAACCCACAAGATCAGGGATACATTCTTTAGAAGCCACAAGATCAAGCCTATCCCCCTTACAAGACTCAAGATCAAGGCTTTTCAACAAAGGTATATAGCAAAGCCTAAAGTTTCAACCTCGTGAGTTTCAATAATACAACCAACATCAACTACTCCTTCAATTTTAGGCCCATCCTACACCAAAATCGGCCTAAGATGACGAGATGTAAAATCCTTTGCAGAAGATTTTGGAATGGCAAGCAAAAGTATCGATTGAACTAAACAAGAAAATGGTTGATATTAACTGCAAGGTTCATGAAACTTCTAGGGAACTTAATTCCAAGTGAACATAAGGGAAATAGTTTCCACTTCATCAACACATAAGGGACAATTATCAGGCAAGCGTGAAGGTAACAAACACGAGTATTGTCAAGCCATCATTTTTAAGGAGTGAAGTGGGACTGTGATGTGAAATGCTTTATGGAGTTTTAAAAGTGACAAGGTTGACTATGACAATAGCTGGTGATTTCTCTCTCTCTCTCTCTCTCTCTCTCTCTCTCTCTCTCTCTCTCTCTATAACTATGACAATATCTGAGTATATTAAACAAACATAATCAAAAATCGCCCGTTGAGAGTGATGAATCAGTTGATTACAAACCTGCCAAAAAGGAAACCAAACAAGTTCTAGTTCGTCGAAATCACTCTACTGAAAATACTATGTATGAGTGTCCAATACAGATAAGAGGTGGTCAAACATTATTTGGGAATGTAAGACATCATTGGATTAAACGACCTGGAGCGAGATGTCTGTTAGAGTGATTTGAAGTTTTTCATTGAGTTTCATCACTCAAGTAAGAGGAGATCGAAGAGTGAAAGTACTCGATTAAAGGGGAGTTTGAACTGATTCTAGGTATATAGACAGTGAGCTTGAGTTATAAAACTCAATGAAAAAGGGCAAGATTATTAGCACAAGATTTGTGCAATGTGTATGAGTTCTATGGGGGAAGATTAAGACGGATGATGTAGCATAATCTTATTGGAGATGAGTTAACAAGGCTTGTGTAAGGAAAGAGGATTTCCGAAAAAGATAAGTATGATGTAGTGAATATTGTGTAATATTCAGGCATATGATAGAAATCCTAGAGATACACATACATATAAATATGTGTATGAGATAGCTGGTATGGTTATCATTTTTTCTGAGAAGAATAAGACAACCATATTGTCGGTTGCACACAAATCAGTTGAGTGAAAAAAGAGAATACATAACTGTTGTTGTGAGTGAGAACGGGTAGATAGCAATTTTTCAATGACGAGTCAGTGTGTGATGTCGTGTAATTCTGATTAAATAAGTTGTAAGAACTTTGTTTAAACGATTTCTAATAGGCAATAAGATTGATTGCACAAGTTGTTGTGTTTTTAACTGTTTCTCTATATTCTCGTCTTTAGAAGAATGACATATTACATGTTTGTTGAAAGTTAGAAATCTTTTTTCTTAGTAAATTAGACCTTGACATTGTGTACAAGTGATTCAGAAATGAAGATTTCCACTCATCCCAAGTGGTCAATGACCCATGATGTATCTACTTTAACCAATGAATTGCCTTATCGGCAAGAGAAAATTTGAATAATGTGCACATTAGATAACGGCATTCCATTTGTCTTGATAGTGCTGCAAAAATTTTCAAACATCTCAATGTGGTCCATGGAATTTTCAGTATCATATCTATGAAATTGGTTCTGTTTCACTAATCTGATAATCTTTGGTTTGATTTGGAAATCATTCTAGCAATGGGAGGAGGCCTAATCGCTAGTTGATTGGAATAGAGAGCATCATGTACGTCAAATTAATTCCCCCAAAGTCTGTTGGGCATAGCCTGATGAAATGCTCCTCCTAAACATTTTTGGCAATATGAGCATGCTCATTAATGTCGTCAATATTGTCACCTATGTCGACTACTATCAAGTGCAATGAGCTATTTAGAACCTTTGCACCTGAACCACAAAAGAAAGTTGGAATAGAACAAAAACTTATTAGACTAATCTCTAGTTTGAATCGTAAGTAACGCAATGGTACCTCGTAATGACACCAAAAACTTGATATCTCAGGTTTTTATCTAAAAAAAACTTGCTGCAAATGTACATGTAAGCAGAGTAGTACTTAAGAATTGAATCGACAAGGACCAAAATTATGTTACAAATTTGTAAGATTTGAATTTAGTTCAGATGAATAAAGAGTATGTGGTTATTAAAATATTATATAGCAACTAAAATCGATGTAAATTATAAATTTAAAAGCGATAGGTTTCAAGAATTTCGCAAGAAATTAGGATTATAAATTATATGTTAGAATAAGGGATTTTACTTAGGTAACATGTAGAACTCATAACACTAATGTATAGCAAACCAACTTTTGTTCTACTATATTAATATGTATAACAACCTATCCTCCTTAACTGTCGTTTGAATTCAGGTTCATAAAAAAATATTAATCAAATAATTCTAATATGTTCACAAATTGTCTTAACATCAACTTTCAGTTACTAAGGACTTTTTGCCTCAAGAAATTAAACTACACTTTTGATGAATTCAATAATCCTAAGATCATTAATCTAGGTGATCAAGCGAGATTAGTCACTAAGAACAACTTAGATGAAGATCCAGATGAATAAGCCTAACTCTACGAACATAATTATCAATCTCTGAAATACCTTTGAAAATCCTAAAATCTAACTATGAAAATCAAGCATGGTAATAGAACAACAAAGCATAATAAAAAAGGATTCCATAATAATAAAGTAACGAGGGTTTAGAGACTTCTCAAAATCCATAGAGTCAAAGATTTGTCTCTCCAAAAGCTCTGAAACCCTAAAAGTATGAATGACAAAATAAAGTGAATAAAAATAATTATTTATATGCCTAGGGTAGTTTGGGGATGAGTTTGGGTTGAAACAGGTAAACTCCAAAGTTTCCTTTTTACTGGGACACTTGGATTGATTGATTTGGTACTGGAATGGTTGATCTGGGTCTAGATCGATCGATTCAAAGTGAAATGGTCGATGAGAGAGTCTCTCGAAATGGGATCGATTGACCTTAATAGGGATCGATTGATCTTAATAGGGATCGATTGATCTTTTTGACCTCGGGTAAGTTTTGGCGCCTACTTCTCTTGAACGGCAAGTTGGACTAGTTTGATGAAAACTAATATATCTTTTAATCGAACCGTTAGATGATTTCAATCAGCTTGCAAATCAAGGCTAAATCGTTCTAATGCAATGGTAGGAAGTCTTTGAAAGATTGCCAAACTTTAGATGCTTGGACATAGTTTTACATTGAAAGATCTCTAAAACTAATTGTTTTCATCAAACGTGATCTATAACCTATAACAAATCAAAAAGACTAAAAACACTTGATAAATACTCAAAAACATATGCAAAAATGGTTAAAATGTGTCAAAAACATAATACATCAGTCTCCTCTATCAACATAAATGGTATCCAACTCCGGGTGCTTCTATGGTCACATAAATTTGAGTTTGTTTCATTACCTGCTATTGCAATAAAGTCGAGTTGGCAAACCAATACTTCTACGTACGAATTTACAAAATACTGGTCTCCGACTTTAGAACGAGGATTGTTATCGTTTGTTGTGATCTTGGCCTAATGTGTCATTCTTCTTTTTCATCATAACCCATTCTCTCTTTTTTCGTAACTCGTCATCTGATCGGTAGGCCGATTCCCATCAACGTTTTCAATGACATCAAAGAGCTTAGTTGATATGGACCTCGATGTCAATGGGCCACCCTGCGGGCCTAGCACCTGCCAAATGTCAGTCGTGAGAACACCACCAATAATCCGATCCGGCACAAGAAGGCTAAGACAAGAATTCAACACGACATTAAAGAACTTGATCAGCCTAAAGGATCAAGAAGACCCCCAACACATACCAAGAAGACATACAACCTGAAGAATGGCCGGACAAGCCCGAAGAGCTAAACAATGGACACACACGTCTGATGACCCAAACAAGAGACCACAAGGCCCAAGAAGCACCACAACTAACACCCATTAAATGGCTTCAATTTGAAAGATGTCACTTTATTCCTCATTAAAAACCACATAGCACTATAAAGATCTTGGCCATCAAGGACTTACCTTATGGAGATGTACTAAGGTACACATTTAATTTCTTATTATTGTTTTTCCTTTTGGCAGGTACAATAGTCCTAATTACGTATGTAGAGAATATTCATAATTTATAAACAAATGTAATTTTTCTTTTTCTATCAGTTATATCCACCCAAGACGGTCAAGGTCAAAAAACTGTATATAAAGCTTCCATATGTGACAATGTAACACACAATATTTGCCTAATTCAATAAAGAAATGATTTCTTCTCTCTAAGTTTTATCTCTCTCTAACAATTGGGGGCTTCCGCTCTTGTTATTGAAAAAACGTTTTGGTCGTTTTTGAGTATTTATTTGTAAAAGTTCATATCCGATTGCTAAATCATCCCATAAACATGTTAGAACTAGGGAGAGCCTTTCGGCCAACTAGTTTTAACCTCATCCATCATTCTTGCCCACCTAAACAAAGAATGCCTTTCCGTCAGTTGTTAAGATCCGATCGTACCGCATCTAGATTGATTCCAACCTTATATAGTCTGGTATTAAAGCCCTAAAGGTTGCATCTAATTATTTTTGTTTCTTGCACGTACTTTTTAAGTTTTGAAACTTTCTACCAAAAAAATTGTTCTTAGTTATTCCCTCGTTTTATTTATAAATCTAAAAACAAAAAAAAATCTAACTTTCTTTAATTAGTAGTCGTGTTGTTCTTTTATCATCAAGAAAAGTTTTAAAATTGTCTTAGTTTGTCGTTTGTTTCAAGTAAAAAAAATTCTTACAAGTTTAGTTAAATATGTTCATACGAAACTCCCTTTTACTAAATAAACAAGAAATATATAGAAGAAAAAGGATAGAGTAATAAATTTCTTTCTTATACACATCTTTCGTATTATGGCCAAAGTAGAAAAGGAAAGTTGGCAACAAGCTAAACTTCCTTTTTGAGACAAAAGGCAAAGCCTCTCTCCTTTAATTCTCTCCTTTCTCCTATCCCCTTTCTTTGTTCCATCCAAAAAGTTCTATAAACACTCCTTGTATGCGCCTAGGCAATAAGGCACAAAAGAAAAAGAAAAATCACCGTATACGTCTATTCTTTTTGCAACATACGTGTCAAAACTCTTGAATCTCTTCGCTACCTCCTTGTTTCTAACAATTCCCATCTACAATGGACCTTTATTGTTTCTTTTTTTTGGCAAAAAATCGCCAACGAATACCTTCAACATGCAGTCCTCCATGACATAGCCACCATGCAACAATAAATAGCTTACCAAATCGGTAGGATGGGGGAAGGGGTCGGTCCACTCGAGCTACCTCCATGGAGGGAACCAATCCGACCAACTTATGTGCTTCTACCAAACATTTGCATGACCGGGAAGATGCTTACCCCGAGGGCCATAGGCGACACGATCCTGCCGACTCACAGCCCTCGAGTAAGAGATCCAGTTGATCGTGACCATAATGAGGAACCAATTCGGCAAGGTGGCCCAGACATCAAGCTCACTGCCCTGACCTTTATAGGAAAGGTTGACCCAAAGGCTTACCGAGATTGGTAAAAAAGGATGAAATACATCTCTGAGTATTAAGGGTACAATGACCTCAAGAAAGTCGCCCTCGCCGCCGCCCAATAACTGACCATGGTTTGTGTTAGTGGGACGTGTCCGAAACAAGGAGATATAGATATGGGAAGATCAATACATGGACTGCCATGAAATTTAAACTATGAAAAAGGTATGTTCCCCGACATTTCCATAGAGACTTACAAAAGAAATTTCTTAAGTTGGTGCAGAGCAATAAGACCGAAGACGAGTATTTTTGAGGAGTTTGAACAGCTTAAGAACCGGATTGAGTTAGAAAACTCAAAGGAGAGTCTAATGGCTCAGTTCATAGATGGCCTTCAAGACCACATTTCCTGCAAAGTTGAAAAATAGCCGTACCATGACATGGCGGCCGTCTTACACCTATCCATTTAATCGGAACAACATATCAAACGAAAGATAGAAGCCAATGGTAGGAGAAGGGCCAGCCCAAGATGAAATCCACCACCGTCACCTAAGTCTTATTACAAGGACAAGCATGTAGTACTGGATTAAGAGTTCAAGCGACTGGTGGTAGAACTACACTAAGTCACTAGACCTAAACAAGGTAAGTTATACAGCCTCTTCAGAATGAGAGATATTATATGTTTCAAATTCCAGGAAAGACATATGGTCTGAGAATTCCCCAACCAACAGGTCATGATGATCATGCCCCCAACTATGAGTCTCAAGATGAGAAAGAGGACATAGTTTTATCCGAACCTGAGATGGAGGTCGCCTACTCCGACCTATGTGAAATGTTAGTGATCTGGCATGCCGTAAGTGTTGTGGTCAACCCAGAGACCGTGCTAAGGGAAAAAATATTCTATGCTCGGTGCACCGTCAATAACAAGATTTGTAGCTTTATTATTATAGATGGTGGTTCTCTGTAATAATGTGGCTAGCTGGTTTACGGTAGACAAGCTTGGTCTCAAGACAACCAAACACCCAACGCCATACTAGCTTAGATGGCTTAACTGATCGCCGAACAAATCACCATACCCTTCGGAATCGGCAAATACAGTGACCAAGTTGTGTATGACGTTGTGCCCATGAAAGTTGGTGACCTATTGTTAGTGTGGCCATGGAAGTTTGACTAAGAGACCTTACACAATGGCCATACCAACCATTACTCATTCAGCCATGACAAGCGCAAATTCCAACTCCCCATTAACCCCGGGCCAAGTCCATGAAATGCAAACTAAGTTTTCCAAAGACGCCAAGGTAAGTAAGAGTAACCTTTACATCAACACAAGCTAAATTAACAAATATTTGTGCCAGGACATTCCCGTGCTACTAATGATCTTTAAGGAATGGCTGTTTTCAGGAGTTGAGGAAAAGGACGAATTTCCTCTAGAAGTCTTTTAAATACTCGAAAGGTTCCAAGACATTGTTTCCACAGGAAATACCGGCTGGTCTACCATCTTACCGAGGCATTGAGCACCAGACTAATCTGGTGCCGGTGCAGCATTTCCCAGTGCGGCCTATTGAATGAACCCAACTGAGACCAAAAAACTTGAACAACAAGTTCAAGATTTGATGGCCAAAGGGTACATTAGAGAAAACTTCAGCCCTTGCATTGTTCCGTTCCTCTTAGTACCTCAGAAAGATGGTACATGGTGTATGTGCATTGATTGTTGAGCAATCAACAATATAACCATCAAGTATCATCATCCAATACAACGGCTAGACGATATGCTTGATGAGATTCATGGGCCACATTCTTTTCAAAAACATATCTACGAAGTGGCTACCACCAGGTAAGAATGAAGAAAGGAGAAGAATGAAAAGCTCACTTCAAGATCAAGCAAGGTCTATATGAGTGGCTGGTCATGGCGATTGGCCTCACCAAAGCCACAAGCATCTTCATGAGGTTAATGAACCATTTCTTATGGGCATTCATCAGTAAGTTTGTCGTAGTTTACTTTAGTGACATTTTTCTTTATAGCACATGTATAACTAACCATCTAACGCAGCTTGAGCAAGTACTAGATACACTTCAACGCGAAGGACTTTATGCTAACCTCCAAAAGTTCACTTTTGTGCTGACCAATTAGTTTTGTTAGGTTTTCTTGTAAGCTCTCATGAATAAAAGTGGACACAAAGAGAAGATTAAGGCTATTCAAGAATGGCCAACGCCCACGATGATTGGCCGTGTACCGCACTTCCACGCCTGACTAGTTTTTACATGTGGTACATAAAAGATTTCACCACGCTGGCCACATCACACTCACAGTCGTGATTAAAAAGGACACTACTTTTGCATGGGGACCGGCCAAGGAGACACCTTCCAAAAAGTAAAGGACCACCTCACCAATACCTCAATATTAGTAATACCTAACTTTGAAATTCAATGTGATGTCTCATGATTAGGAATAAAACCCATAAGGAGGAAGACATGTTGTCAACTTTAGTAAAAAACTAAACGGTGCCACCCTCAACTACCCAACGTAAGATAAGAAACTTTTTACCCTTTTATGGAAACTCCAAACATGGCAACATTACTTGGTATCCAAAGAGTATGTTATACGCACCGACCACGAGATCTTCAGCACCTCCGCGGTCGACAACACTCAATTGAAGGCATGCAAGATGGCTCGAGTATATAGAGACATTTCCATATGTCATCAAGTACAAAAGGGCAAGGATAATATTGTGGCCGATGTCTTTGCGCTATACTCTTACCACCAACATGTAGACCAAGATAATGGGATTTGAGGACCGTAAGGGGCGTTAAGGCCAAGATAATGGGATTTGAGCACCTTAAGGGTCAATAAGCTGAGGATCCAGACTTTGGAAGCATATATCAATAATGCACCCAAACAACCTCCAAACAATACTACCAACATGAAGGATACTTATTCCGAGAACGCCGGTTGTGCATTGCAAAAGGGTCTATGCAAGAGCTGATCATTCAAGAACCTCATGGAGGATGCTTAATGGGTCAATTCGGAGTTGAAAAGACACTGAGCATACTCACCAAACACTTCTATTGGCCGCACCTAAAGAGTGATTTGGAGAGATTATATTCACTATGCATCACATGCCTAAAGGCTAAATCCATGTCACATCTTTAAAGTTTATACATGCCTTTACCTAATTCTACCATGCCGTGGGTGGATATATCTATCGATTTTGTATTAGGTTTACCCAAGACATGGCCCAAAGACTCCATACTTGTTGTGGTAGACAATTCTCCAAGATGGCCCATTCAAACGGCTGAATATTCTTCAAGAAAGTAGTCCGACTACACGGCCTAGCCCAATCCATTGTGCCCGAGTTGAATACCAAGTTCCTTATCCATTTTTGAAGTACCTTATGGATTAAATTAGGCACCAAACTGCTTTTCTCCACCACATGCCACCTCCAACGGATGGTCAAATCAAATTGGTCAACCGCACATTGTTCACCCTTTTAACGTTCACGATTGGTAATAAATTAGCAGCTTGGTTGGACTGCTTACCTTTCGTGGAATTTTCTTATAACCATACCACACACTTTACTACTAAACTATCACATTTTGAGATTGTGTAGATATGGCTTTAAGACACTTACAACACTAGACCTTTCACCATTACCGCCTTTGGAATACTTGAACCAAGATGGAATCACCAAGGCCAAAGCAATCACCAAACTACATTAGAAGGTCAAAGATAATATTGAAAAGAGGACTATGTAGTACAAACGCCAACAAGACAAGGGACGGAAAGAAATCATCTTCCAACCCGGAGATTGGGTATGGCTAACATGAGAACCAAGAGGTTTCCGAACCAAAGAAAATCCAAGTTGGCACCATGAGGAGATGAACCATTCAGAGTTGTGGAACGTATCAACAAAAACACCTATCGCCTAGAACTGCACGGTGAGTTACATATCTTTTCAGCCTTCAATGTTGCTGAGTTAACCCCATTCCATGCAGGTGAAGAAGTTATGAGGAAATAACCTCTTCTAGAGGGAGAGGATGATACGGGTCTCGATGACCTGGCCCACACACCTAGCACCATCCAAATGTTAGACATGAGAACACCACCGAGAAACCCAATCTGGCAAAAAGATTTTAACATAAGAATTCAACAAGACTGTAGAGAACTTGATCAGCCTAAAGGGTCAAGAAAACCTTAACAAATGCAAAAGACCATGGCCAGCACAAAAGACACACGGCTTAAAGTATGGCTGGACAAGCCCAATGAGCTAAGTGATGGCCACAAACGTCCAAAGACCCAAAAAAGGGACCACGAGTCCCAAGAAGCACTACGGCCAAGACCCATTAAATGGTTTTTTAGTTTGCAAGAGGCACCACTTTATTCCTCATCAAAAACATTATAACACCTTAAGTGCCGTAGCCATCAAGGCGCATCAATAACTTTTCATATATGGTGTGCTAAGGTACACATTTAATTTTGTATTATTGTTTTCTCTTTTTTCATATACGAATAGAATCGCAATTGAGGGTAGGTTCTTAGGTATTTATTTCGAGAATATTCACAATTTGTAAACAAATGTAATTTTCTTTTTTCTTTCAATTGTGTTGATCCAAAAATTTCAAGGTCTAGGAGATATATATAAAGCCATTATGTGACATTGTAACACACAGAGTTTTTCTAACACAATCAAAAAAGCATTTCTTCTCTCTAATTGTTATCTCTTTCTCTAACAATTGTGTGGCTTCCCCTCTTGTTTTTGAGAAAACCCTTTGATCTTTTTGCGTCTTTGATGATAAAAGGTCATATCCTATGGCCAAATCATCTCATAGACATGTTACAATTAGAGAGAGCGTTTTTGCTAACTAGTTTTGCACTCACCCATCGCCCTTGCCCCTCCCCCCTTAACAAAATGTTGCCTTTGAACGAGTTGTTAAGATACGGCCCTATAGCATGTAGATCGATTTTGATATTATATCATTAGTATTTTAGAGAAACAAAAGTGTCTTTACATCCATGGCAAGAGGATAAAGAAGTTTAGCTCGAATCAGGTATGGCTACTTTCAGGTTTTTCCTTTTTTCTTTGTTGTCATCCGTTTCAGTTGTTTTCATACTTTCTATCTTTGATGTGTAGATGAATTGGGCAAATCAAGAAGAGAATTCTCAAATTACGCTGACGATAGAAGAGCCCCCTGGCGTTTGGTGCTAAGCTGAGTGAGGTGTGTGCGCAACGGATTTAACCCCAAAATTCGAATCTGTTAACCGTACCAAGATGGACCAAAAGAGTCAAACCAATTATTTTTAGAGAATAAATTATGTAATGGTGAAAAGAATTAATTATTTTGTAATGGACAATAATCAATTTTGTAACAGTTAAGAATTAATCCACAATTAATTATATATCTTGAATTAATTGCGTATTGTAGTATAAAAAGGGGATAACCTTCATGTGAAAGGATATTGAGAAATAATCAGATAAATTTCTATATTCTTGTGTGATATTTGAATAAAGTGTAAATTTGGCTCTAACATTTGGTACCGTCTGTGGGGACAATTCATCTTAATTTTTAAGAAAAAAAAATATAAAGCTCCGACGATGATAATCCAGATTCTCAGGATACACTCGGCAGACTCTACAGCTCGCATCAAAACAAAATAAAAAATACAATTTTGTTATCACCGTTTCGCATTTTGAGACATGCAGTCACGATGGTATATCATGATATTGTACCCAGCAAAGTTTTCTAAAGTGTTCACAGTCCCGAAAATAATATCAAACCCTAAAAGATAGAGATAAATGAAGCAAGAAACTCCTCGCTTAACACAGATATGAAACAATTAAATAAACAAGAGTATTTTGCATAAAAAGATAATCAACACAACTCGATACGATAATATCAAACCCTAAACAGGGATAAACCAAGCAAGTACTCCTCGTTTAAACATGGATATGCAACCGTTAAATAAATGAGGAGTACTTCGCATAAATAAGACAGCTAGCACAGCTCCGCATGATAATTTTAAACTCGAAAGGAAAGTGATAAACGATGCAAGCAACTCTTCGTTTAACACGGATACACAACCGTTAAGTGAACCAGAAGTACTTCATATAAATAAAATAGCCCGCACAGCTCGGCGCGATAATATCGAACCCTGAAGATGGTGATAAAAAACACAAGCAATTTCTTTTTCAAAACACGGAGACACAACCGTTGAATGAACAGTTTGTGAAACACTAAAAAAATGAAACCAACATAGCTCGGTCTAAGACAAACATGAAAAAATAAAACAAAACAGGTATTAAACCACCATGAAAATGACAAAATAAAACAACGACAGCAGTAAAAATCGTCAAAAAAGATCAAGCATTGGTGATATCAGCAACAACAGAAACACTGATGTAAGTAATAAATCTTCGAGTAAGTAAACATTTCCGAATCGACGCTTCAGAACTTGGAGGCTTATTGTGGGCACCAGATTTAACTCCAAAATCTTAACCCGGTAATCGGGTCAAGGTGGACTAAAAAAGTGAAACCGGTTATTTTTAGAGAATAAATTATTTAACGGTCAAAATACTTAATTACTTTGTAACGGACAATAATCAATTATGTAATGGTCAAGAATTAACTACGTTGTAACCGTCAAATCTACAATTAATTATATATCTGATATTAATTAGGGATTGCAGTATAAAAGGGGGATAATCTTAATAGTGATGTGTGTCTAACTTGAGAAGAAAAATGTGTTGGATGTTGCCTCTATTAGTACAAAGTAAAATTCAAATCAGAAATCTAATAGTGGATAAAAAAATTTTAAACTATGGAAAAAAAACAATTATCTATAATTAGAGAAGAAGAATAATTAGTTAGATAAGTGAATAAAAATTAGGTAGATAACGGGATAAGAATTCCTAATATATTATTTGAGAAATATTTTAAGAAAATAATTTTTATATTGATTTGTTATTAACAAAAATATCATGCTGACATGTCATCACTACGGTGAGTTTCATATAAATATATAAATGAGTTTAGGTTACTAAACTAATTATGATATATGTCATTGTTATTAATTTGGTTAGAGAATCAATATATTTTATTAAACTAACCAAAAATACTATTAAATTCATAAAAAAAAAATTTCTTTTCTTAATTTATATATACAAAAATTATTATTAAAAATAATTTAAAATAAAATTTAAAATTATATAACTATTTAATTTATATTTTGTAATAAACAATATTATATAATTTACGAATATTTTTCTCGTACAAGACATGTATATAAATCTAGTTACAAAGTATTCTACAATGTTCTATAAATTAGTCATGAGTAGTATAGATAGAGATGTTGGATGCTATTTGTAAAATGTAATCTAAAAAATATTTTAAAAAATTTTACAAAATAAAACGATATTTGTAAAATTATTTTTCTAATATAAAGAGTTTTTATATTTTTTTCCATTTTTTTCAAAGAAAAAAATATTGGCTAAGTTTCCAACAAAATATACCATCCAGAGATGAGTTTGAGTGATGTAAATAACTTTTTAGTTGTTTTTTCTTGTTATTGGGTCACAACGGAACGGCCCAATATAGTCCCAACATATTTATTCGAATATTTAATACCTTTATACAAGTGGTGAAATTGAATTTCACACATTTGTGATGGATGTAAAGGTGGTGCAATTATTATACTATTTACTTTTCCCAATTTTTTTAGTTGTTCATTCATAATAAACATCAGCTGTTTATAAAAATTTATTCGTAGGTATAGTCAATATTAAAAAAAGACAATCCCCAGGTCGAGTCATTCTTCTAATAAAAACACTTATTACAGGATATATTTAATCATCACATATTTTAGAGATATTTAATCACTTTCGACTTTAAAATTACAAGGTAATGTCATTTAAAATCATACATGTACTAAGAGGTTTTTCTCTCATAAAAAAAGAAAAACGTAAATTAAAAGTTAATGACTCAATTAAGTCACACACTTTTATATTATTATCTTATAATAAATAAATTAATAATTGACGAGAGTAATACAAAATAAAAAAATTAAAATATCTTACTAAATAAAAATATCTAATTAAGACTCGTAGAACTATTCACCTAAGTAAAAAACAAGTTATAAAAAATTGACACCTCATCAAATTTATTCACATTATTTTAAACCAAAAAATTACTTATTAACAATTTATATAAAATTATTTCTCTAAATTATTAAAACTTCAAAAACATTTTGACGATTACACTTACATAAACAATTAAAACTTATAACCACTAACTCACCTCTACTACCATCTCATCTTTTATTGGTCATTACCATCTTAATAATTAATTTTAATTACTAACATTATAAAACACCAACTATGATAAGTCTATCACAAAACTTGCACATATTCCTTAAAAATTAATTATGACACCAAAACTTATTCTTACCTTCATACTTTTGCTTTTTTCGACGATTTTGATGGAGATTTTGGTAAAAAAGAAATACTGGTAAGACTTTTTCATCTTTTAGAAAACTTGGAATTTCAACAAACGCAACACACTTATGGGTTTGGAAATGGTTGTGCTCGACAAAAAGATATGTTTACAAAATTTTGAAATACTTTCTCCTCACCTCGATTTTTTCTTTATAATATGTGTTTCTGCTAAAACTAATGTTTTTTTGCTTAGAATTGTTGAAATAATTTGAAAAGACCTTTTAGGAGAGAATTCAAAAAATACAACAATTACAACATATATAAGTGTGAAATATTCTATTTTGGAAATATGTATATTTAAAAAATTAGTTTGAAATAGTTAAAAATAATAGAATTTTTATAAATTATTTTTTTAAATATTAAAAAAATAGATTTTTAATCTATTTTTCTATAACTAATGAACTAAAATTTATACCTGAGAATATATCACTCGGGTAAAAGATAAAGTTTCAATGACTAAAAATAAAGATATTTTAGAAATAAATAGTTAAAAAAATTAAATACAATAATAAAAAATACACCGTAATACGCCCGCTCTATCACTTAGTAATAGAAAAACTTTCAACAGAGATTAGAATATTTTGTCAATGTATCTTGACACATGGAATATTTCATAGTAAAATTGCCACAATGTAGAGTGTGAGAACTGAATTCGAAAAAACTTCAATTTTCAATCTAAATACTAATCCTTCAGCTTTTATTCTAAATACGAACCCTTCAGCTTTTATTTTAAATATGAATCCTTCGCTTCTCAATCTAAATACAAAAATTTTATCTATCAATTTCAATGTGAACCATTTAGTTCTTGATATAAATACGAAGACTTGATTTCTCAATATAAATACGAAGACTTCATTTCTCAATCTAAATATGAAGACTTAGATATCAGTCTAAATACAAAAAAAAAATAGCTTTCAATCTCAATAAAAAGATTTATTTTGTTCTAAAAAATTATTCTCTTTTTTTTTTCTAAATACCTCATTACAAGAAATTCTTCTTCTATTTATACTATTTCGACATTTAATTCGAGATACATAATTAAATGCATATCTGGTTGGCTAATGAGCTTGACTCTTTTTTCGTACTGCAGCAATAACTCTTGCCTTAAACATGCTTTGGTTAATCTTCATTCTGGATTGGCAGATGCAGGTTTTGAAGTCAAATTTCGTGCCAACATAGTCGGTGCCAACTAAAAGATGGGAGCAAGATATTCATGTATTAGATGAGATATATACCGATAACTTTGGAACGCTATAAAATATTTTTCTCATGTCGAAACTGAATGATTATAAAGTTTATTCTTATCAACAAAGTACCGAATCTAAATAGAAAATTTATGTTATATTATTATGTTTGGTTTAAAAATAATGTGGGTTTATGGTGGAACAGTAAAGTAGTAGTAACGATAATTACAAAACTTTGGATCTTAATGCATGTAATAATATTTAGAATAATCAACAAAAATTTGACTTTCATGAGCAACATGATCAAAAACCATATAAATTTTATGATGTGATTACTGATGCATTTTACGAAACAATTATGTTTTCCAATAATATTGTTGATGAACACTAGTTAGATGCATAATTTATTTCTGATATGCTAAACATTATAAATTAACCAATCTATAGTGCATATGGTGAAAACAATCCAAATTGTCATTGGCAGCTATGATAATAAATAATAAATCGATCATAACATAACTGAAATTTGTATGGGTAATTAGTATTAATAGATTAACGAGTATTTTTGAAAAGATAATTTATTTGCTTAAACATTTTATCTTAGAAATTGGTTTTTAGTCTCAGTTTTGCTTTCAGATATGATATATGTTTAGGTTGATGAAATATAAAATTTTCAATTCCATTATTTGTCACATTTTAAATTGAAAATGTATACCCAAAACAAACAAAACGAATACTAATAAGTGTTGAGAAAATTGAAATAATGCATAATTACTTGTAAATATAAATTGAAGGTTAATAGAAAATAAGAAAAGAAAACTTTCCCAAAAGTGAGAGCCTCAGGAAAAACATAGTGTTTTGTTCAGGAGTTAGGTGTAGTTTCCAGAAAGTAAAGGTCCAAGGAAAGAGATATCACAAAGTACATGTTTGAGAGTGCAGTTGCAATATGACTCACTATGGTTAATCTTTTCATACACTCCCTTATGTTGGACCAAGCGGGGTAGGGCCGGAACTTAGAGTTGTTGGTGTTTGAAAAGTTTTTACGGTTATGAAGAAAAAATAGAGAGAATATAGATTAAAAGTAATTAACCTTTTATTAAATTGATTATATTACATTGAAAAACTTGATGTTGTGAATGCTAGATTTGATATATATTTATACATAACGAAAAGATACAATTTGAAACAACACCACTCTATATTTTAAAAGACACAACTCATTGTGTTGAAACAACATGACTGTATAATTTAAAAGACAAAACTATACGAATTGATAATTCGTGACTCTTAATTAGTAACTAATTTATACGAATTTGACTTTGTATTTTATGAGATTTGATTATACTTCAACACTCCCCCTTAATCATATCTTGGCTTCACTCGAAACTTTCTTCTAAGATTTTCAAACCTTGAAACGTTTAATGCCTTTGTGAAGATATCTGCGAGTTGATCTTCGCCTTTGCAATACTCTAGTTGAATGAGTCCTTTGTGTTCGGCTTCACGTACAAAATGATACTTGATCTCTATGTGTTTTGTTCTTCTATGTTGTACCAAATTCCTTCTAATTGCTATTGCCGACTTGTTGTCACATAAGATGGGGATGCCTTCTTTAAAATTTAGTCCAAAATCCTCCGAAAGTCTTTGTAACCATATGGCTTGGTTTATCGCTGCACATACGGCGATATACTCTGCCTCTACCGTTGATTGAGCCACTGTTTTCTGATTACTTGACTGCTAACAAAACATAGCCTATCCAAGACTGAAAGTATAACCTGATGTGCTTTTCTTGTCTTCAGTAGAATCACCCCAATCGCTGTCCGAGTAGCCTAGTAATCTTGGTGTCTCCACGCTTGTAAAAAATACTCCAAAATTTGATGTTTCTTTGACGTATCTTAATACCCTTTTGGTTTTTTGATAGTGCTTCCGACGGGGTGATGACATGTATCTTGAGAGATAGGTGTTTGCGTACATTAGATCAGGTCTTGATGCACATAAATATAGAAACCCTTCAACAATGCTCCTATACTTAGTCGGATCTCTATATTCCTTTTCATCTTCTACTCCTTTTCCTTGTTGTGTAAGTGGAGTGCTTAAACTCTTGCTTTCTTTCATTCCAAACTTATTAATAAGTTTGTTTGCATATTTTTCTAGTGAAAGAAAAATGCTGCGATCATCTTGGATTATTTCCATCCTAAGAAAATAATTCAACAATCCAAGATCCATCATCTCGAATTCATTCTTCATGTTTTCCTTGAATGTGTTGATGAGATGAACATTGCTCCTTATGATGATGATATCATCAACGTATAAGCTAACGATCAACACATCTTTTCTTTGCTTCATAATATACAAAGCCACATCATTCATACTTCTCTCAAAACCGTTTTGAATGAAATATGAGTCTATTCATCCATACCATGCCCGCGGGGCTTGCTTCAAACCATATAAGGCTTTTTATAGCCTTAACACCTTTTCTTCCTTTCCTTCAATCACAAAACCAGGTGGTTGTGTGACATAAACCACTTCTTTTAGTTCTCCATTTAGAAAAGCTAATTTGACGTCCATTTGATACAATCTCCACTTCATTTGAGCCGCATATGCAAGTATAGCTCGTATTGTATCATGTCTTGAAACTAGAGCAAATGTTTCAATATAGTCAATTCCATATTCTTGAGAAAAACCTCTTGCAACTAGCCTCGCCTTGTGTTTAATAGGATTGCCTCTTGCAAAACCTCTTACATCCGTTTTGATATTATAGATCCACTTCACGCTTATCACAATTTTCTTCTCCGGCTTGTCTACTAGTTTCCATATCTTGTTCTTCTCAATCATTTCTATTTATTCACTCATGGCCTTTCTCCGTTCTTTACTGCCACAAGCTTCATTGTAAGTTTGTGGTTCTTCATATGCGAGAAGGCAAGCTTCTATTATTTGAGCCACTTCTTCAACCTCCACTCTTGGTGTTATTTGCATGATATCACTCATAGACTTGTATTTCTTTGGTGGTTCAGAAGTTTCTCCTTCTTCATTGTTATCTGGTCACCATTTTGAAGAGAAACAGGGCTGCAGATACTTTTGGTTTGATCTCTTGATTCTTGTAGGTCATTCATAGATAAAACAATAGTGTTCTTGACTTCTTCTTTTCTATCCCAATCCCACTTCTTATTTTCTTCAAACTCAACATCTTTTGATACTTAAATCTTCTTATTCTCCAAGATGAGAACTCTATAGCCTTTGGATTGATTGCTATAGCCGATAAGGATTCCACGCTTTGCCTTAGCGTATAATTTTCTCCTTTTTGATCGGCAATATGCACATTGCATATGCTCCCAAATATTTTCAAGTGTGATACATTTGGCTTGTGTCCATACTAATTTTCTATAGGCGTCACATCATCTTCAGTTACCAATTTTGTAGGTAAGCCGAGGCGTATACCGCTTCTGCCCATAACTTGAGCGGTAAGCCTTGCTCAACAAGCATTGTTCTCGCCATCTCCACCAAGGATCTATTCTTGCATTCTGCTGCATCATTTTGTTGTGGTGAATAAGGCAATGTAACTTGCCTATTGATTCTTTCTTATTCACAAAATGGTTGAATTTTTGTGAAGTGAACTCACCACCTCCATCAGATCTTAACATCTTGATAGTATAATCTGATTGTTTTTCGATCATCGCTTTGAACTTCTTGAACATTAAGAAGGTCTCAGATTTTTGTTTTAGGAAGTATACCCAACATATGTGAGTATAGTCATCCAAAAACAACAGAAAATAACGGCTTCCATCAACCGATTTGTGTTGCATCGGTCCACATACATCTGTATGCACAATCTCAAGCTTTTCTCTTGTCTTAGTTTGAGATTCTTTAGGAAAACTTTTGGGTGCTTGCTTTATAAGATTACACGCCTCACATACTTCCTTTTTGACTTTAAACTTTGGTAACCCATTTACCAAATCTTTGTCTTGCAGTTTTTGCAACCGTGTGTTGCCTACATGACCAAGTCTCTTGTGCCATGTTTCCATTTCCACTTGCTCACTTGTATTCATTGCTTCTTCTTGTACTGAACTTAACTTGATTCTGAAGCTCTTATGAGTCATTGGAATATCCATAATCTTCTTGCCATTTGCATCTAGAATGATGCATCTCTTGTCTTTAAAACATACTCGATAGTCGTTTGAAATAATTTGAGGAACGCTCAACATTTTTTTCTTCGAACGAGGCACCAAAAAAATATTTTTGATGAGTTTCTTGCCATAATTTTTCATGACGGTAATATCTCCTTTACCGGTTGTCATTACTGTTTCTCCGTTTCCGACTTTGATCGAAACCATGATACTTCTATCGATTTTTGAAAAGTATTTCTCTTCTTTCTTCATATGATTAGTGCACTCATTGTCTACTAACCAAATGTCTTCTCTTAATGTTGCTATTTGCTTCTTCACTTGCATTAAACAACTTGTGGTCTTCACCCAAGTCTTCCTCTTCAAGACTTACATGCGCTCTTTCTTTTTTATTTGAGCGACACACATTTGAGTAGTGACCATACCACAATTGTAACACTCCTTGTTATTTTTTTTATTCTTTTCATGATTGTTTTCTTTCGGTTTCTTCCAACACTCGTTTTCTGTGTTATTGCTTTTCTGGAAAAACTCACATCATTTCTTGCCTTGATTGACACGGCTCTTGGTGTTGTCTCGTTTGAAACCAAATTTGTTTCCTTTTGCGCAAGCATTAAATGCTCCTTATTTAGTGATTTCTTCTCTTGCAGACGCTCTTGCTTTATGTGATTTCAAAATACCGATTAGCTCTATCATTGTTAGTGAAGTCAAATCGCGAGTTCGCTCCAAAACGCTAACATTGCTATCGAACTTGGCTGGGAGAGAGATGAGTATCTTCTGTATGAGTTTATAGTTGGTTTTCTTTTCACCATGATAAGTTAATTGATTCTCCAAAACAATTAACTTATCAGTGAATGTCTTAATGTCTTTGTTATAATACATCTTCAAATTTTCGTACTCCCTACGCAACGATTGAAGTTAACCAATTGTATTTGAGGAGAACCTTGATACTCAGCCTTCAATATGTCCCATGCTTCTTTTGATGTTGATGATGCCGCAATGCGTGAGAATATTTGATCAGTCACGGTCGTTTGCAAAATTTGCAATGCCATCATATCATTCGGCATCGTTTCTTCTCTAAACGATTTTGTCCTTGCTGTTTTAGAGGTTTCTTGTTCTTGTACCGGTTCGATCGAAACGCCTTCTTCAACCACATAACACAGTTCGTGGGATTGCTTAATCCTCCATAAGTCGTACTTCTCCCCATCGAATATAGGGATCGCTTGATGTGAAAAGCCTTGCATACTCTCGGCTTATTGTACGATTAACTTATGTGATATCTTCTTGTTGCTTTTGTTTTTGCGATGAGTTGTAAACTAGTGCTTTCTCTTTTGTCCTCTTCAATCGGACGGCTCTGATACCTAGTTGGTGTTTAAAATTTTTTTACGGTTATGAAGAAAAAGGAGAGAATATAGGTTGAAAGTAATCTACCTTTTATTAATTTGATTGTATTACACTAAAAAACTTGATGTTGTGAAGACTAGACTTGATCTATATTTATACATAGCGAAAAGACACAATTTGAAACAACACGACTCTGTATTTGAAAAGACACAACTCATTGTGTTGAAACAACAATACTGTATAATTTAAAAGACACAACTATACAAATTGATAATTCGTGACCCTTAATTAGTAACTAATTTATACAAATATCACTTTGTATTATACGAGATTTGATTATACTTCAACAAGAGTTGCAATTTTTTTCAGTGGGCTTCTTGGGTTTTCAGGTTTTGCGGCGATTTAATCTAGTATTTATTAGCAGCATCTCCTCTTTGATGGTTTTTGGTGACACAGTTTGTGTGGTGGTTGTTGGCGCATTTTATTCACAAGTCAACTGTTGGCTCCCTCACTTCTACTTGCCCGACAATCAATTTCTCATCCACGAATCTATTTTACATCTTTACTGGATTTGATCCTTATTTGCTTTTTCGAGGGTTATGCTTGGTTTAGTTGAAATATTTCTATATTAAATATCTATCTATGGCTCCATGGTTACATAAGGTTTTTAATGGATCTGGTAAGCGTGTATACGTTTTCATTACTGATGGTAAGCCATTTGTTATAGATACTGGAGAGTCCAAGTCTATTAATGATTATATTTCTGATGATGCATACACAAAGATTGATAGAGATCTTACATATATTAATGGGTATCTGCTTAAGTACCAAAATTACAACATAGATCTTAATGATAGTGTTTGTAAGTATAATGGTGTTGGAGATACTGATATTCATACATGGGGGAGTGTAGAATATATTAATATAGAAATATATGAAAGTGAAATAAAGATATCTTGTAATTCTAAGAATTTAGGGATATATCACGGAAATGGTATAGATTACTGTAATTCTATTGTTTTTAAACATATTAACGCAGGAGGTATTGCAGTAATAGGATTTAGTCATTAAAGGTCAAATCCAAAGTAACATCAATATTTATTGAAGTAATTTGAGTTAATGTCTCTTTTCGTATGTTTCTACCAATAATGAATAATAATACAGTGGGTTGTGTTTCCAAATTTGTAGGAGTTGAGACTGTAATGTAAATTTAAAATAAAACAATGATAAACGTTTGCGTATTAAAAATAAAAATAGTTTTCTTCTTTTCTTATTGAAAGGTAGATACCACTAGTAAAGCAAATAGAATCCTTTTTGCTAACTAAATTTTTTTTAAGTATTCACAAATATGACATCAAATCATAAAGCTGACAAAAATCATAACAAGATTGACTTATATAAAAAAATGAAAATTTTCAAACCAATTTCATCAAAATAAACATGTATAATGTAGTTTTGATGTTACTCTGGTCGGAAAACAAATGTAATGGTGGCATTCTATTAATGCTACCAATCATATTTGTTTTGATATATATATATATATATATACTTGTTTAGAAGTAAAGATGATGTATTCGAAATGTTCAAAGCACGAGCTGATCATGTAAAAATGTTTTGATGAAGAGTTTTAGGATATTAAAAGGAAATATGATACAACACAAAGTTACCATCAATCTTTCAAATGAATTTTGGAGAAATAAAGTACATGTAAGAATATTGAGATTATAGAGGAGAAATGTGAAGAATTGAATCTGAAAACTCAAAGAGAAGTATGAGAAATGACTTAGACTTATGGAAAAGAATCTCCTAAGAGTATGTTATACATTGAGTCTTTACAGCCCTTTTATAGAGGATTTACAATGTGAACACAAAAGAAAACGAATTCAAACTTGTGGATGAGTTTGAATAGAGGAGGAGCCTGTCAAACCAATGAGAAGAGAGGAGACAACAGGTATGACTGTTTGGTGTGGTTACCAAGACTGTGTGCAGCAGGCATGACTGTTTGGTGTGGTTACCAAGACTGTGTGCAGCATGGTCATGACTGTTTTCACCTTGATTCTTCTCCCAAGGTAGCTATTTAACCATTTCAACCATGTGGTTAATAATAACCCATCCTTTTTCATTTCCCTTGTTATTC
>JAEVFF010001861.1:0-27352 GCA_018901945.1 Pugionium dolabratum
GATAGATTGGAATACTTAGAGGCTTTTTTGTAGCTGTTTTGATCTTAAATTTTGTCACAGTATAGAAAATTGAACTTGCTTTAATTGGTGGTTGGATTCATGTCACTCTGAACTTTAAATCAAAAGTTACACACGATTTAGTGCGCACATGACAAGTTGATCTGCTAGTTAAAATGAAAATTCTAAACTGATCATTGGTTCTCATTAAGCAATGGATTACAAATGAAGCATTATGCATGGCATCCTACAGTTTTTGAGAGATTGGATTAGTTAGAGGCTTTATCATAGCTATTTCGGTCTTAAATTCTACCACATTATAAAAAATTGAGATAGCTTACCGTGGGTATTTCATTCGTGTCATTCTGAACTCTAAATCAAAACTTACGGACGATTTAGTTTGGACATCGCAAGTTTATCAGCTAGTTAAATTCATCATTCTAAACTGATCATTGGTGTTCATTGGGAAAATGTTTACAAATGAAGCTTAGTGCATGGCATCACGCAGTTTGGGATAGACTGGATTAATTGGAGGCTTTGGCGTAGTTATTTCGGTCTTAATTTCTGTCACAATAAAGAAAATTGAGCTAGGTTTACTTGGGCGTTGGATTAGTGTCATTCTAAAGTTTAAAGCAAAAGTGACAGACGATTTAGTGCGGATATATCCAGTTGATCGGCCAGTTAAAATGATCATTCGAAACTGATCATAGGTTGGATTACTTGGAGGCTTTTTGTAACTATTTTGGTTTTAAATTTTGTCTCAGTATAGAATATTAACCTAGCTTAACATGGACGTTGGAATCATGTCATTCGGAACTTTTAATCAAAAGTTATGCGCGATTTCTTGCATACATGTCAAGTTTACAGCTAGTTGAATTGATCACTCTAAAATGATCATTGGTCCTCATTGAGCAAAAAGTTTACAAATGAAGCATAATGCATGGCACCACGCAAATTGTATTACTTGGAGACTTGGTCATAGCTAATTAGGACCTCATTTTTTTCACCATATTGAAAATTGAGCTTGTTTAACATGGGCTTTGGATTCGTGTCATTCTGAAGTCTAAGTCAAAAGTTACGGACAATTTAGTAGGACATGTCAAGTTGATCGGCCAGTTAAAGTGATAATTCTAAACTGAGAATTTGAAAATTATAATTCTAAATTGATCATTAGTGCTACTTGAGTAAAAGCAATAAATGAAGCATAATGCATGGCATCGCCTAGTTTATCATAGATTGGATTAGTTGAAGGCTTTGTGATAGCTCTTTCCTTTTTAAATGTTGTCACAGTATAAAAAATTGATCTATCTTAATGTGGGCATTAGATTCGTGTAATTTTAAATTCTACAGAAAAAGTTATGGATGATTTAGTGCATAAGTATCAAGTTGATCGGCCAATTAAAATTTTCATTCTAAACTGATCATTGGTGCTACTTGAGTAAAGGCTAATAAATGAAGCATAATGCATGACATCGCGTAATTTGGATAGATTGGATTACTTGGAGGCTTTGTCGTGGCTCTTTTAGTCTCAAATGTTGTCACAATATGGAAAATTGAGCTACCTTAACGTGGGCATTAGATTCACGTAATTTTGAACTCTAAATCAAAAGTTAAAGACGATTTTGTGCGGATATGTCAAGTCGATCTGCTAGTTAAACTGATCATTCAAAACTGATCATTGGTTTTCCTTGAGTAAAGGCTTATAATTGATCATAATGCATGGCCTCATGAAGTTTGGGATAGATTGGATTACTTGGGCGCTTTATCGTAGTTATTTCGTTCTTAAATTTTGTCACAATATTCAAAATTGATCTAGCTTAACGTGGGCATTGGATTCATGTTATTCTGAACTCTAAATCAAAAGTTACAGACGATTTAGTGCGGACATCTCCAATTTATCCAACTCCCACCATTTTCACGGTGGTCGCAAATCAGTCGCAAATTTTATGACTGATTTGCGACAACATTTTAAAATAATGACTTATACAAAACTGGTTACATATCAGTTGCAAATGAGCGACAACTTTGGGACCACAAATTATTTTTGTGACCAATTTGCCACCACATTCCCAATGTAGTGGCAATGTAGTGGCAAAGTAGTCACAAATAATACCCTAAATCATTAATCATAAGAATTTGTTGAATACTATGAATTATATAAGATTGATAACATCCTTAGTAGTTGTATAAATTTCAATAACTAAGAATTGCTATAAATGACCTAAAAGTTGACTGCAAATGCAAGTCTAACCCCCATGAAAATATTTTTGCAAAAGTAACCTATGAGGGTGAAGAAATTACTAAACACTCCTTTTGTCTAAAAAAATAATGTCGAAATGTTAATTATGTTTCAGTCCCTGTGTTGTTTTGTTATCAAAGCAGACTTCGGGAAAACTGCTTTGATCGTAATAAACTGTTTTTCTCACAAAAGAATAATTCTCCCAAAAGTCTGTTTTGATTGGAATAAACTGTTTTTCTCACAAAAGCATAATTCTCCCAAAAGTCTGCTTTGATTGGAATAAACTGTTTTTCTCACCAAAGCAGACCTTCGAGGTTTATTCCTATCAAAGCAGACTTCTCGGAGAAGTCTGCTTTGATCGTAATAAACTTCGAAGTCTTAGTGAAGTATGCTTTGTAAATAAATTACCTAAATCAAATAAAAAGTATGAAATATTTAAAAAAAAATAAAATTGTTATTAACACAATTTATATACATATCAAAAGCATGTAAAAGTTATAATGAATTCAGAAATAAGGAGATTGGATTCGATCTAATGGTATCAAATATTTGCTAGTTTTTATTGTTATGTGTTGTGGGTTAATAGTTGATGTTTGTTTAGAGATTCATGGTAAAATTTGAAATATTATGTGGTAGATTTACAAATTTTTAAAAGAAAATTTTTGAAATGTCATTTGAATTTTGCATTTACTTAACTATCTTAACATATTCATCCAATTTTTAACAAAACTTTCGCACATTTAGTGAAACTTATTATTTAGGGTTTAGGGTTACGCAGACTTCTCCAGATGTTGCCGTAGATTTATCAAAGCAAACTTCTCGAGAAGTTTGCCCAAACCGGAAATTAAATGTAAATAAACTGGGTTCCTTCAATTTAGAGTTTAGGATTATGTAAAAATACAAAGCAGACTTCGAGAAGTCTGCTTTGTATGTTTTTTACAAAGAAGATTTCGAGAAGTGTGCTTTGTATGTTTTTTTACAAAGCAGAGTTCGAGAAGTCTACGCAAACCGGGAATTTTTATCAAATCATGATTTCTTAGTGATTTGACAGTTTAACCAAATCGATTTTTACCAGAAGTATATAAGCCAAAACGCTAATAATTTACCACTTATTTTCAAGCCGAAAAAAACATGTTTCTCTCTTTCTCGCTGCCGCTTTCTCTGTCGCCGTCTTTCTCACTGTTCGCCGTCTTTCTCAACGCTCGCCGGCTTTCTCACTACTGCGGTAAGGTTTTCTCGCTCTCTCTCCGTCATATCTCTCTTGGTAAGGTTCTCGGTTTTCTCTCGCCCCATATCTATCTCTTGTCACCGTCTCTTTTTCTCATGCCCCACGGTAAGGTTTTGTCTGTATCTCTCTTTCCCCCCCAACGCCCTCTCTTTCCTCAACGACGGTATGAGTAGATTTGCATGTTTCAGTTGATGTTTGACATTTTTTTGTTTTCCATTCATAGATCTGCATGTTTCAGTTGATGTTCGACGGTTTTTAGTTGATGTTTGACGGTCTTTCGTTTTCCCTTCATAGATATCCTGATGTTTCGCCTCTTTACAAAAGACACTGAGCCGCCCCCACATAAAAGCATCGGATATCATTCTTCTGATGCTGAGCTCATGTCTGCACTTGAGGCTGCTCACCATGCCGATGAATGGGAGTACTTATGCAGTTCTCCTCTCGGTGTATGCCCTAAATTCTACAAGTTGGATTTCGCATGGGCTTATAGGCTTGTGCACCACATGCTCACCTTCCAGCTTTTCTCTATTGCCAAATGCGAGATTTGGTGTTTGGTTGGTGATAATCCGGTAAGGTTCTCCCTTAATGAGTTTGAGCATTTGACTGGGTTGAACTGCAAATATGATGATAGTTTAGCTAAAGAGCTAGATATTGAAGTCACGATGGAGATGAGATTGTTCTAGAAGAAGATTGGGTCTATATTTGTGAGGGTCCTAGCATTCAGAATTTGGCCAAGGCTTGTTCAAATTGTAGTTCCTGGTCTCGTGATGATAGGATTAGGTTGGGGTATTTGGCCATTTCGCGACTTTCCTTGACGCTCGTGATCGTAGAGCATGCACAAATGTCAACTATGCTAGACTGGTGATGAATCGCGCTGTATTCGAGAGGTACCCATGGGGCAGAGTAGCTTTTAAAAAAGCTAATTTTCTCCATAAAAGATAAGGACTTGGGTAGGTCTGCTTACTCCATTGATGGGTTTGTTCAAGTTTTTTAGATTTGGATTTATTTTGCTCTACCAGACTTTGCATTAAAGTATGGTGAACCCATCACTTCTCGAAGTCTGCGACGTTTATTCCTATCAAAGGAGACTTCTCGGAATAAACGCCGAAGACTTTTCGGAGAAGTTTGCTTTGGGGAGAAAAACAGTTTATGGCTGAAGCAGACTTCTCCGAGAAGCCTTCGAGCATTACTCCGATCAAAGCAGACTTCTCCGAGTAGTTTCCTTTGATAGGAATAAATATCACAGACTTCGAGCAATCTGATTTGGTGAGAAATACAATTTATTCCGCCTGAAGCAGACTTCTCTGAGAAGTCTGCTTTGATCGGAATAAATGCCAAAAACTTATCGGAGAAATTTGCTTCAGACGGAATAAACTGTTTTTCTCAACAAATCACATTGCGCGGAATATTTGACGTTTATTCCTATCAAAGTAGAGTTCTCCGAGAAGTATGGTTTGATCGGAATAAACGCCGAAGACTTCTCGGAGAAGTCTGCTTTAGCCGGAATAAACTGTTTTTCTAACCAAAGCAGACTTTGCGAAGTATTCGACATTTATTCCTATCAAAGAAAACTTCTCCGAGAAGTTTGTTCTGATCGGAATAAACCAAGACAACTCGGAGAAGTCTGATTCCGCCGGAATAAACTATTTTTCTCAGCAAAGCAAACTTCATGAAGTATTCGACGTTTATTCATATCAAAGCAGACTTCTCTGAGAAGTATGCTTTGATCGGAATAAACGCCGAAGACTTTTCGGAGAAGTATGCTTCAGCCAGAATAAACTGTTTTTCTCACCAAAGAAAAATTCGCGAAGTCTTTGATTTTTATTCCTTTAAAGCATACTTATCCGAGAAATTTGCTTTCATAGGAATAAACCTTGAAGACTTCTCTGATAAGTATGTTTCAGTGAGAAAAAAAGTTTATTGCAGTTAAAGAGAGATTTATTCCGATTAAAGCAGACTTTGAGAAGTCTGCTATGTAATATATCTACAAAGAAGAGTTTGAGAAGTCTACTAGAGAAGTCTGCTTTGTAAATATATTACAAAGCAAACTTCTCATAACTGTATGAACTGAAAAATATAACCGAAGCCAAAATACGAAAACTAACCTTTGATCTTGATTTTTTAGCTACGCGACTTAAATGATGACCGATATAGACTCGGAGAAGCTTGTTTTAACGGATAATGATGAATTTTTGCAAAGTTGGAAGCTTTTGAATGTAGTGTGAAGAGAGAAGTTGGAAGGAAATGTGAGAGAAAATGAAAGAGGTTGAGATGAATGAGATTTGATGAAGGAATAGAGATATTATGGTGGGTGTGTTGATGGAATTAAGAGCTCCCAACAACCACGACAATGGTGGTTGTGTGCAATGAAAAAGATGAAATTTTCGTAATAGTTTTGAAAAATTTGTTCATAATGGTCTTTGTGTTGTTTTTTTAAGTTAATGGCAAAGTTGTAAATAAAGTTATTGTTGAAGGATAAAAAAGAGAGAAAGTTAGTTTTGCAAAAAAGTTTAAGTGGTTAAACTTACAATTGAAAACAAATTTTAGGTCAATTTCGCAAATGCTATTAAACAACAACATTTTATAAATTTACCAAATTTACATATCATTTACCTAAAACATTTAACACATTCCATTAATCTTATACCACTTATATACAATTCAAATGTTTCATAAATTTACATCAAGACAATTATGGTTTTGTTTATATTTTTCCATTTATAATGGTTGCAAAAATAAGTTGTAAATGTGAATAACACATAGGGAAAATGTAAATTTACAATTGTGGTGGCAAATTGGTCGCTAATTTGCGACCACTTTGCGACCACAAAAGAAATTTTCATCATGTCGTAAATTGGTCACAAATCAGCGACCAATTTTTCGACTACAGATTATTTTTGTGACCAATTTGCGACCACATTCCTAATGTAGTGGCAATGTGTTGGCAAAGTAGTCACAATTGTTACCCTAAAACCTAAATTATATAATTTTTGTGAATACTATGAATTATATAAGGTTGACAACATCATTATGAGTTCTATAAACTTCAATTACTAAGTAAACAATAATATTTTACAGAAATGTATAAGGATTAAATGTAAAAAATACATAAAATGTCAAATATATTATATCTCTTCGTCCTCATTATCATCTAAAGATGAAATATTACACTGAAATTCATCTTCCAATTCGGCATCTTCGACATCGAAATCAATTTCTTCGGTATGTTTAACTAACTATACCAACCAAACAATCCACTTCTATCTCTTCAACCACCGTTATTTCTTCATCATTTTTTTGTTGCAAAAGGACAATCTCATCTTTGTTTTTGTATTTCCCCAAAATCTTAAATATGAGATTAACTTTGAGAACACTGAGTCATGTTTGTTTTGATGATGATTTGGTGTGCGGATAAAGAATATAACAAACTTGATCTGTTTGAGAGGTTGGTACATCATAATTAATGAAATGTAAATTATTTAATTATATATAAGCAAATTAATTTATAGAATTTTACGTACGTAATATATAAATTAATATAGATTTATAGTTAGTGATTTACGTATCTACTTAGAATAAATGGTTCATATTTGTAGTATTTCACTTATGATAAGACATCAACGATGCCATTTTCCGACTTTTGAGTTCCTTTCAAACGCGTAGGATCGTACAACTCACATTTAAAAAGCGTGATCTTAAAATTTATGAGTCCAACATACTCAAGTTGAATGATATCAGTTAAAATCCAGAAGAAATCAATTTCATCACATGCATCTGAGTAATTGTTTCCCTTGACACAAATACCGTAGTTGCATGTCTTTCTCCTATTTCCATGTTTTTTTTGTGTGGAACATATAACCTCTTGTAAAATATATCGGCCAAGTTGACGCTTTATTCATCGCGCATTGCATTAATTCTTGAGCCCATATTGGAAAGGCGCGTGGATCTATTGAAGTGCTTGCATTGACCTATGATCATATATATATACTCAATAATTAGTATTTCAAAATTAAAAAAATTTTAATATAAATAATATATATACATATGAATTAATTATACATACATAATTTTGAACCCATATGTGGAACTCTTCCTCTCTTTTTGATGAAATGTCATCTTCCAAAAGATATGGATACGTACAACGAATGAGATCTTCAAACATGCTACAAAATTAAATATAAAAAGTAATATATATTGGTAAATTACAATGAAATTGTAATTTAATAAATGAAATTGTTTTCATAGTACTTATCTCTCTCCGCAAAACATATGCATATGCTTATTTGTATTATTTTTTGGAGAGCTATATTTCTTTACTTTTACCACTTGTACGACCCATGTGAGTAAATATATCCGGGCACTCTGGATCTGGATACACAGGGTCGTCACCTTCATCGAATCTAGTACACCTGTATATATATTATACATGATTTAGCATGAAAATTTAATTACTTAACCTTCAAAATAAAATAATTAATTAATAAACACAATAATTTATTGTTACTACCTGTTTTTGGTGTCTATATGGGCAGCAAAGTAATGCTCTGAGAAGTAAGATATCTCATCGCTGATATATGATTCAACAATCGACCATGCAGCATATCGTTTGTTCTTTGCTTTGCTTTTAAGTTTTTTAAAAAACCTTTCAAATAGATACAACCACCTATATTACACAGGTCCACCCAATTCAGCTTCGTATCGCAGATGTATAGGTAGGTGCTCCATGACGTCGAAAAATATAGGTGGAAAGATCTTCTCCGAATTGCACAAAATTAAGACTATGTTTTCCTTCAGAATATGGACACGAATTTGTTGCAATGATCTGGAGCATAGATATCGGAAAAATCCTCCAATCCCTACATTAAAATCTAGTAATTAGTACATGCAATTATTATTATTTTACTTACCTAAAATATAAAATATGTTTAATAGTATATACCTGATAATGCTAGATGAACGTTTCATGGTAAAAGTTATGCAAATATAAAAGGGAGAAGCCTCTCCATAAGAGCATGGCAGTCATGGCTTTTCATGCCCGACAACTTCAATCCATCCATATCCACACAATTTGCTAAATATGTCGTGTAACCATCCGGAAATTTGACATCATTTTTGATACATTCCAATAAGCGTTCTTTAGCTTTTTGTGTCAATCTAAATATAGAGAATGGAGCATTACCCCGACCATCCATGTGCAACTCTTTTCATGAGCAAAACTTTGCAATATCTAACATTGACTTAACTGTATCTTTTGAGTTATCCTTAACATTCATAATAGTATTACTGATGTTATCGAAAAAATTCTTCTCTATATGCATCAAATCATGATTATGTCGTAGGTTAAGATTCTTCTAGTACGGAAACTCCCAAAATATGCTTTCTTTGTGCCAATTATACCAGCTTCATAACCTTCTTCTTTAGTTTCATGACCGTTTTCACCCCAGTCAGATGTTCTTAGAGGATGATAGTTTTTATTAGCTCGTATAAAACTTGTTCGCCTGTCAATGGTTGTGGAGGATAGTCATTCAAAGTCTGCTTGTACTTTAAAACATTTGTTTGATTTTTCCATAACGGATGACCCTTAGGAAGAAACCTTTTATAACAATCAAACCAACACGTGTTTCTACCATTTGGTAATTGAAATGCGTTCGTATCACCATACAAATTGGACAAGATAGTCTACCATGCGTTGTCCATCCTGACAACATTTCATACGTTGGAAAATCGCTTACGTCCACAGTAACACGACTTTTAGATTGAAATTTTGATTCAACGACACATCGTATGCCTCAACTCCCATAGAGCACAATTCTTTCATCTCATTAATCAAAGGTCGGAGGAATATATCCAAACTAGCGCACGAATGATTTGGCTCCTAATTTAGAATTGTTAAAAACAAGTACTCTTTCTTCATACACATATCAGGTGGCAAGTTATATGAAGTGATAATAACCAGCCATAATGAATGATTTCGAGACATCCCAAATGGATTGAACCCATCAGCACATAAGCCAAGATAAATATTTCGAGATTCCGCTGCAAATCTTGGATGTAGATATTGAAAATTTTTCCACTCCATAGCATCCGATGGATGACTCATTTCTCCATCTTCTGATTCATGCTCTGCATGCCACCTCATTGCCTCTGCGGTTTTCTCGCTTTGATACATTCTCTTAAGTTTATAGCCTATAGGTAAAAACCACACACGACTGAAAGGTATTCTCGTCATGCCCTCGCTTGGCTTATATCCGGGGGAATCGCAAAATTTATATTTCTCCCATTTCTCATCTTTCTTCCAAAAGATCATACAATTGTGAACACACGTCAATTGTATAAAACAGGAGCCTTAAATTTTGCCTCAGTTTTTTGGGTTCATAATATGAACCCGTTTCCTGATTCTCCTCGGGAAAATATTTGGTAAACAACTCCGGCCCAGTATCCATGCTTTTTTCCTGGTAGATTAAAATTAGACTTAATGTTCATGAACCGAGCAGATAAAGATAACTGTGAGTGCCCTTCATGATAACCATCGTACAATGGATTTTTCGCAGCTTCTACGATGTTGTAAAAATTTTGGGCTTTTGAATTTGGTTCTTCTACATTATTAAATTCTTCCTCGTTCTGATTATAGTACTCATCAGTCGTAGTCTCACGAAATGCATCCGTCACCATTTCAACATATCAATTACCGGATGGCCCTATTATCTTCACTAGTACCACATGTACCTCCCTGACTTCTTTGGGCATCATCACCCCGACTACTCGTGATTAACTGAATATTCAGCTCTTCTCCATGTTTATACCAAATATATTAATCTGGCATAAATCCTAGACTATATAAATGATTCCATATTTTGCATCCCGGAAGAAGTTTATCATTTTTGCAATTAATACAAGGACAGAAAACTTACCTCCGCTACTTTGAGCTATTGGTTGACTACTTGCAAAATTCATGAACTGCTCCATGCTTTGTGCAAATTCCGCCGATATATTTCTTGTTTGATTATCAATCCTTTTGTACATCCAATGTCTCGAATTATTATAATTTCCCCACATGTTTGAAGTTTTTTTCCTTTTGATTCTACAAATGAGAGAATGTGACATGGGGGCATATATATATAAGCTTTTGCCACTACTTTACCACTACTTTGCCACTACTTTTCGATCACAACAGCGTGGTCGCTTATATGTCAGTATACCTACCTCGCACATGTTTTTTATGTTGTGGCTTTGCCACCACTTTGACCTCGCACATGTTTTTATGTTGTGGCTTTGCCACCACTTTGAGACTGAAGAGCCACTCCCACAGTGGTCACAAATTGGTCTCATACTTAGTGACCAATATGCGACCAACATGGGATTCTTCCACATGTAGTCGCTAATTAGTCGTTACTTTGCGACTGATTAGCGACTGAAAAACATAGTTGCATATTAGTCGCAAGGTGGTAGCATATTGCCACGGATTTGTGACTACATTTTTAGTCCCAAATTTGTGACTAATGACCACTGCACCATAGTCGCAAATTGGTCTAATATCCATGGCAAATGTGGCCACAACTTTTGCGACCACCGCTGTGGTGGCAAAATGCAGTTGCATTTTTCCAGTTTTCTTGTAGTATCATGCAATTTAGGATAGATTGGATTACATGAAGGCTTTGTGGTAGCTCTTTCAGTCTCCAATGTTTTCACAATATAGAAAATTGAGCTAGCTTAATGTGGGTGTTGTATTAGTGTCATTAAAAACTCTAAATCAAAAGTTACTGATGATTTAGTGCGTACATGTCAAGTTGATCGGCCTGTTAAAATGATCATCTAAACTGATCATTGGTGATTCTTGAGTAAAGGCTTATAAATAAAGCATAATACATGGCATCACGTAGTTTGGGACATTGGATTACTTGGAGGCTTTTTCGCAGCTCTTTTAGCCTCAAATGTTGTCACATTACAGAAAATTGAGCTAGGTTAACGTGGGCGTGGGATTCGTGTCATTCTGAACTCTAAATCAAAAGGTATGGACGATTCAGTGCGGGCATATGAAGTTGATATGCCAGTTAAAATGATCATTCTAAAGTGCTCATTAGTGCTTTTTGAGTAAAGGCTTATAAATGAAGCATAATCCATGGCATCACACAGTTTGGGATTTGTTAGATTACTTGTAGGCTTTGTAGTAGCTCTTTCAGTCTCAAATTTTGTCACAATATAGAAAATTGAGCTAGCTTAACGTCGGCGTTGGATTTGTATCATTCTGAGCTCTAAATCAAAAGTTATAGACGATTCAGTGCGGATATGCCAAGTTGATCGTCTAGTTAAAATCATCATTTTAAACTGATCATTGGTGCTCGTTGAGTAAAGGCCTGTAAATGAAGAATAATGCATAGCATCACACAGTATGGGATAAATTGGATTGATTGGATGCTTTGTCGTTGGTATTTCTGTGTTAAAACTTTGTCACAATATCCTAATTAAGGTAGCTTAACAATGGCATTGGATTCGTGTCATTCTGAACTCTGAATAAAAAGTTACGGACGATTTAGTGTGGACATGTCAGGTTGAACGTTCAGTTAGAATGATCATTCTAAACAAATCATTAGTGCTCCTTGAGTAAAGGCATAATGCATGGCATCACAAAGTTTGGATACACTGGATTACTTGGAGGTTTTTTTGTAGCTTTTTCAGACTCAAATGTTGTCACAATATGAAAACTTGAGCTAGCTTAGCATGGGCGTTGGACTCGTGTCATATTGAGGTCTAAATCAAAAGTTAAAGACGATTATAGTTGATAAACTTGTTAAAATATTCATTCTAAACTGATCATTGGTGCTCATTGAGTAAAGGCTTATAAATGAACCATAATGAATGACATCACACAGTTCAGGATAGATTGGATTATTTGGAGGCTTTTGGTAGCTATTTAGGCTTTAAAATTTGACTCAATGTAGAAAATCGAGTTAGCTTAGCGTGAGCGTTTGATTCGTGTCATTTTGAATTCTAAATAAAAAGTTACGGACGATTTAGTGCGGACATGTCAAGTTGATCAGCCGGTTAAAATGATCATTCTAAACTGATCATTGGTGCTGATGTGAGCATGGCCAGCAAGGAACCACAACCTTAGGAGCAGCTTGAACCAGAGGAGGAAACAGCCACTACAGATGCTAAGGAGCAGCTACAAATCTTCAATAGCCTCATTACCCGATCCAAGCAAGCCAAAATTAAGACAAAACTACAGCACCTTCTCAACACCATTCAGGCCAGTTTAGTGTGTGCTAATCCAACCTCATTGGTTGTGATTCAATCCACCTAAACCTCAGCAAGAGAGGTGCCTTGGATTGTACTCTTTTTCTCTATTCTTAGTTTTGTCCCTGTGGGTTTTCTAAGATATTTTTAATGAGTCAAGCCCAAGGTACTTTACCAGAGCCTCTTGATGAATCAAGGCCCATTCTATCTCATCATCCACGAAATAAGATAGGAAGACTCAAGTCAAAACATTCTTTATTTCTTAGTCTTTGTCTTTGTTGTCTTTGTAATTCTTTAAGTATTTTCTTTAATGTTTTGGTAGAATTTAAGGAGTCATTTTCAGTTTCCTAGACTACTATAAGTACTCCCTTGTATTCTTCTTTCTAAATCATCAAACATTTTAATAGCAAATCTCCTTCCTAAACTCGTTTGATCATCCTCTTCAATAAGGAATTTTAGAACACTTTCTCATTCCTCTCAAGAGCTGAAAGTCTAAGGGATCTTCATCACCCTTGGAAATTTCAATTCGATTCACCCCTTGCCCAACGTTCCTGGCCTTTGTCATTCACACAGAGCAAGCAGAAAGTCCAAGGATTTTCCCCCATCCTAGAGAAGTATCATCCATTTCCCTTTGTTCTCGGATCCATCCACTTAAGAGCTCACACATCCGCAAGTTACACCATTGTTTCACCCATTCCGCAACTTCAATCCATTCATCCACTCTTCCACAACCATTTGGAGTTGATCAGGGGCTTTATCCTCATCAGGATCACATAAAGTGGTATCCGATCCCACTCTAAACCAGGTTGTATCTCTACAAACCCCTTTGCACCCTTTCGTATTCTTGCAAAAACATTTTGTAACCTTTCGCCTTCATTGTGCAATTTTTTTAAAATGTTTATGGGCTTTTTATTGTTTAAACTTGATCTTAGATCTTTGAAGAACCTGTAAATTAACTTGAAAATATATGAGAACCGATTCTAACAGACAAAACCTGTGAAACACCCAATCGACACCATTAAGGTTTTAAGAAACTGGTTTTGTTAATCCGAGTTTATCACCTTTTGGTTGAATATTTTAGAGATTAAAACCTGAATGATACTTGTTCTTAAGACTTAATAGAACCAGGAATACCAATTAAAAACGTTTCAAAACGAATCTAAAGTTGTTAGACTCACCCATTTCAAAACCGGAGTTGAAAGGGTCTAGAACATGCTTTGCTAGGGTATGTCTTTGTTCTTGTGTCTTTGTTTCAGCGAATTGTTGTGTCAGTTTCTGTGTTTTACTTTTGAACCTTTTACTTTTTCAGTTGTATGAATTTGTCAGGTACCATGGTAGGAACTAGCAATAATGGAGAAGAATTCTCAAACTCCAACAAACAACTCCTTGATTCCTTTAAAGCCATGATGGATGAAGTATGACAACCATAAGAGCTGAAATAGAAAGATCCATAAATGACCGAATTTGGATAAACCAGCCACCTTCTGATACTTAGCAATACTACAGTCACCCATCTAGGTCACAACACACTAGGAGAAGGCAGCCAAGAGGCGACAAACCGCATAGGAATAACCAACCCAATCCTCGCGACCCTTTGGCTGGCCTTAAAATCAAGATTCCTTCTTTCCATGGAACCAATGAACCTGAGGAGTATCTAGAGTGGGAAAAGAAGATAAAAATAGTCTTTGATTGTAGGGAATACATCCAGGATAGTAAGGTTAGAGTAGCACCAACCGCTTTTAAAGATTATGCCTTAAGTTTGGGGGATCAATTAGTTACTTCTAGAAGAAGGTCTGGGGATTTTCCTATAGATTCCTGGAACCAGATGAAAGTAATCATGAGGAAAAGGTTTATTCCTAGCCACTGCCACAGGGAATTTCACTTTAAGCTTAGAAACCTATCTCAAGGATCTAGAAACGTAGAGGAGTACTTTAAGGAGATGGAAACCTTTTTGCTTAGGGCTGGTGTTCAAGAGGATAGTGAAGCCACTATGGCTAGGCTTATGGGTGGCCTTAATAGCAAAATCATAGATACGCTAGATGTTCACCATTATGTCGAAATAGAAGAACTTCTCCATAAGGCTATCATGTTCGAAAAAGAACTTAAGAGGAAAAACCCTAAACTCGGATTTAATTCTACTAGGTTTAGCCAATCTAAGGAGGATAAGTCTAGCAAAGATTACAAGCCTTTCACTAAACCTAAGGTAGAAGATTCGAAACTTAAGGGAATGGATATGGGTTCTAGCACCAAAACTAGGGAAATTCAGTGTTTTAAGTGTAACGGCTTTGGTCATTACTCTAGGGAATGTACCAATAAAAGAACCATAGTTATTAGGGCTAATGGTGAGGTAGAATCAGAGGATGACTATTCGGATGCTGAGTCCTTGGAAGAAAATGTAGACATGCCCCATGCTGGACAACTCTTAGTCACTAGGAGAACTCTAACCTTACAAACAAGGACAGAAAAGAATGAGCAAAAAGAGAGCCTATTCCACACTCTCTGTCTAGTTAAAATTAAGGTATGTAGCTTAGTAATAGATGGAGGTAGCTGTACCAATGCAGCTAGTGAGATTATGGTCTAAACCCTATAAGTTGCAATGGCTTAATGACTAATCTTATGACTAAGTCCAACCCAGGGAGTAACTTACCACACCTACTCTTTGTGCTTATATAATGCTTTCATACTATCGACTATTTGCAGGACATTCCTAGCAAAATTCAACTTCTTTTGCAGGAATATAAAGATGTGTTTCTGGAGGAGCAACCGCAATGCTTACCACCAATCTGAGGAATTGAGAACCAAATTGACTTTCTACCAGGAGCATCTCTTCCCAACAAGCCAGCCTACAGAACCAACCCCCTGGAGACCAAGGAGCTTCAACAGAAAGTCACTGAACTCATGGAGAAAGGACATATCCGCGAAAGTATGAGCCCGTGTGCTGTACCTGTTTTTCTTGTCCCAAAAAGGATTGAAGCCGGAAAATTTGTGTTGATTGCAGAGCCATCAACAATATCACTGTAAAGTATCACCATCCTATATCTAGATTAGATGATATGTTAGATGAATTGCATGGTTCTAGCATCTTCTCTAAGGTAGATATTAAGAGTGGTTATCACCAAATTAGGATGAAAGAAGGTGATGAGTGGAAAACTGCATTTAAAACTAAACAAGGTTTATATGAGTGGTTAGTAGTGCCTTTTGGGTTGACAAATTCACCTAGTACCTTCATGAGATTGATGAACCATATCCTTAGGGAATTCATAGGTCATTTCGTGGTAGTATACTTTGATGACATTCTAGTTTTTAGCCGAACCTTAGATGATCATGTAGAACACCTCAGAAAGGTTTTTGAAGTGCTTAGAAAGGAAACCTTGTACACCAATCTTAAGAAATGTACTTTTGGAACAGATAACCTTGTCTTCTTAGGTTTTGTTGTGAGTACATATGGTATTAAAGTTAATGAGGAAAAGATAAAAGCGATTAAGGAGTGGCCGAGTCCAAAGAATGTTGGGGAAGTAAGAAGCTTCCATGGCCTAGCTGGGTTTTACCAGAGATTTGTCATTGAATTTGGCACTATAGTAGCTCCACTCACTGAGGTTATCAAAAAGAATGTGGGATTTAAGTGGGAGCAGGCGCAAGAGGAGGCATTCCAAACCTTGAAAGACAAGCTCACACACTCCCCGGTGCTATCTCTTCCTAACATTGATAAAACTTTTGAAGTTGAATGTGATGCCTCAGGAGTTGGTATTGGTACTGTTCTTATGCAGGAAAGGAAGCCCATCGCCTACATTAGTGAGAAACTCGGAGGGGCCAAACTCAATTATCCAACCTATGACAAAGAACTATATGCGCTTGTGAGGGCCTTGCAAACATAGCAACATTATCTTTGGCCCAAGGAGTTTGTCATCCATACCAACCATGAGTCACTCAAACATCTCAAAGGGTAACAAAAGCTGAACAAAAGACATGCTAGGTTGGTCGAATTTATTGACACCTTCCCTTATGTGATCAAATACAAGAAAGGTAAAGAAAATGTAGTAGCCGATCCTCTTTCTCGGAGGTATGTGCTCTTGAAATCTTTAGAAGTTAAACTACTAGGGTTTGAGAAAATCGATGAGTTATATGCTATTGATGCTGATTTTAAGGATATTTATGCTTCTTGTAAAAATTTTGGTACTGTAAAATACTTTAAGAGTGAAGGCTTCTTGTTTTATGATAATCAGTTATGTGTACCTAACTTGTCTTTGCGAGACTTTTTTGTTAAGGAAGCACATTCAGGTGGTCTTATAGGTCACTTTGGCGTGGAAAAGACATTAAATGTATTGCAGGAACACTTCTTTTGGCCACCCATGAGGAGTGATGTTGAGAAAGCTTGCCAAAGATGTGTAACATGCAAGCAAGAAAAATCTACAATCCAAAAGCACGATTTACTTGGACGCTTTGTCGTAGCTATTTTGTTTATAAATTTTGTCACAGTATTGAAAATTGTGCTAGCTTAACCTAGGCGTCGGATTCGTGTCATTTTGAATTGTAAATCAAAAGTTACGCACGATTTAGTGTGGATATGTCAAGTTGATGGCCCAGTTAAAATGATCATTCTAAATTGATCATTGGTGTTCCTTGAGTAAAGGCTTATAAATGAAGCATAATGCATGGCATCACGCAGGTGGGGATACATTAGATTACTTGGAGGCTTTGTCGTACCTCTTTCAATCTCAAATGCTGTCAAGATATAGAAAATTGAGCTACCTTAACGTGGGCGTTAGATTCGTGTCATTTTGAACTCTAAATCAAAATTTAAAGACGATTTAGTGCGGACATGTCAAGTTGATCAGCAAGTTAGTGTGGCTTTGTCGTAGGTATTTCACTCCCAAATGTTGTCACAATATAGAAAATTGAGCTAGCTTCACCTATGCATTGGATTCGTGTCAATTTGAACTCTAAATCAAAAGTTACGCACAATTTAGTGTGGATATTTCAAGTTGATAGGCTAGTTGAAATGATCATTCTAAATTGATCATTGGTGCTACTTGAGTAAAAGTTTATAAATGAAGCATAATGCATGGCATCACGCAATTTGGGATACATAGGATCACTTGGAGTCTTTTTCATAGCTTTTTCAATCTCAAATGTTGTAACGATATCGAAAATTGAGCTACCTTATCGTGGGTGTTAGATTTGTGTCATTCTAAACTCTAAA
Source organism: Pugionium dolabratum (assembly GCA_018901945.1). NCBI lineage: Eukaryota > Viridiplantae > Streptophyta > Magnoliopsida > Brassicales > Brassicaceae > Pugionium > Pugionium dolabratum. The sequence continues at coordinate 17,899 of JAEVFF010001861.1, forward strand.
TCAAAGTTACGCACGATTTAGTGTGGATATGTCAAGTAGATCTACCAGTTAAATGATCATCCTAAATTGATCACTAGTGCTCCTTGAGTAAAGGCTTTTAAATGAAGCATAATGCATGGCATCAAACAGTTTGAGATACATTAGATTAATTGCAGGCTTTGTCGTAGCTCTTTCAATCTCAAATGTTGTCACGATATAGAAAATTGAGATAGCTTAATGTGGGCGTTGGGCTGGTGTTATTTTGAGATCTAAATCAAAAGGGAAAGAAGATTTAGTGCAGACAGTGAAGTTGATCAGCTAGTTAAAATGATCATTTTAAACTGATCATTGGTGATCCTTGTGTGAAGGCTTCTAAATAAATCTTAATGCATGGCAATACGCAATTTGGAATACATTGGATTACTTGGAGCCTTTATGGTAGCTCTTTCAGTTTCAAATATTGTAACAATCTAGAAAATTAAGGTAGCTTAACATGGGCGTTGGATTCGTATCATTCGGAATTGTAAATCAAACGTTACGGACTATTTAGTGCAGACATGTTAAGTGATCGGCCAGTTAAATTGATCATTCTAAATTGATCATTGGTGCTCCTTGAATAAAGGTTTATAAATGAAACATAATGCATGGCATCACGCACTTGGACACATTGTCGTAACTCTTTCAATCTCAAATATTGTAACGATATAGAAAATTGAGCTACCTTAACGTGGGCGTTGGATGTGTGTCATTCTGAACTCTAAATCAAAGTTACGCACGATTTTGTGTGAATATGTCAAGTTGATCGGCCAGTTAAATAATCATTCTAAATTATTTATTGGTGCTCCTTGAGTAAAGGCTTATAAATGAAGCATAATGCATGGCATCATGCAGTTTGGGATACATTGGATTACTTGGAGGCTTCATCGTAGCTCTTTCAATCTCAAATATTGTCACGATATGGAAAATTGAGCTACCTTAATGTGCGCGTTGGACTGATGTTATTTTGAGATCTAAATCAAAAGTTAAAGAGGATTTAGTGAGGAAATGTCAAGTTGATCAGGTAGTTAAAATGATCATTTTAAACTGATCATTGGTTCTCCTTGAGTGAAGGCTTCTAAATGAAGCCTAATGCATGGCATTATGCAATTTGGGATACATTGGACTACTTGGAGGCTTTATCGTAGTTCTTTCAATCTCTAATATTGTCACAGTATAGAAAATTGAGCTATCTTAATGTGGGCATTGGGTTCGTATCATTCGGAATTCTAAATCAAAAGTTACGTACGATTTAGTGCGGACATGTCAAGTGATAGGCCAGTTAAACTGATCATTCTAAACTGATCATTGATGCTCCTTGAGTAAAGGCTTATAAATGAAGCATAATGCATGCAATCACACAGTTTGGCATACATTGGATTACTTGGAGGCTTTGTCGTAGCTATTCCAGCCTCAAATGTTGTCACAATATAGAAAATTGAGATAGTTTAACGTGGGCATTGGACTCATGCCATTTTGAGCTCTAAATCAAAATTTAATGACGATTTAGTGCGGACATGCCAAGTTGATCAGATAGTTAGAATATAATTCTAACCTGATCATTGGTGCTCCTTGAGCTTATAAACGAAGCATAATGTATGGGATCACACAGTTTGGGATTCATTGGATTATTTGGAGGCTTTATCTTTGCCTTTTCAGTCTCAAATACTGTCACAATATAGAAAATTGAGCTGGTTTAACTTGAGTGTTTGATTTGTGACATTCTGAACTCTAAATTAGAATATACAGACGATTTAGTGCGCACATGTCAAGTGGATCGGCCAGTTAAAATGATCATTATAAACTGATCATTGGTACTCCTTGATTTAAGGCTTATAAATGAATCATAATGCATGGCATCATGCAGTTTGGAATATATTTGGATTACTTGGAGGCTTTGTTGTAACTTTTTCAGTCTTAACTTTTGTCACAGTATAGAAAATTGAGCTAGCTTAACCGCTTGCGTTGGATTTGTGTCACTCTCATTTCTAAATCAAAAGTAAACGGACTATTTAGTGCGGACATGTCAAGTTGATTGTCCAGTTAAAATGATCATTCGATAATTATCATTGGTTCTCCTTGAGTAAAGGCTTATAAATGAAGCATAATGCATGGCATCACGCAATTTGGGATATATTTAATTACTTGGAAGTTTTGTACTAGCTCTTTCAGTCTCGAATTTTATCACAACATGGAAAAGTGAGCTAGCTTAACATGAGCGTTAGACTCATGTCATTTTGAGCTCTAAATCAAAAGTTAAAGACGATTTAGTGTGGATGTGTCAAGTTGATCAGTTAGTTAAAATGATCATTCTAAACTAATCATTGGTGCTCCTTGAGTAAAGGCTCATAAATGAAGCATAATGCCTGTCATCACGCAGTTTGAAATACATTTGATTACTTGTAGGCTTTGTCGTAGTTCTTTTAGTCTCAACTATTGAAACAATATAAAAAATTGAGCTAGCTTAACATGGGCGTTGGAAACATGTCATTTTGAGCTTTAAATCAAAAGTTAGGGACGATTTAGTGCGGACATATAAAGTTGATCTGCTAGACTGATCATGGTGCTCTTTGAGTAAAGGCTTATAAATGAAGCATAATGCATGGCATCATGCAGTTTCAGATAGATTGGATTACTTGGAGGCTTTTACATAGCTATGTTGGTATTAAATTTTATCACAATATAGAAAATTGAGCTAGCTTAATGTTGATGTTGGATTCGTGTCATTCCGAACTCTATATCAAAAGATACAGACAATTTAGTGCGGGCATGTCAAGTTTACCGGCCAGTTAAAATAATCGTTCCAAACTGATCATTGATGTTCCTTGAGCAAAGGCTTATAAATGAAGCATAATGCATGGCATCGCGCAGTTTGGGATTCATTGGATTACTTAGAGGCTTTATCGTAGCTCTTTCAGTGTCAAATATTGTCACAATATAGAAAACTGAGCTAGTTTAACATGTACGTTGGATTCATGTCATTCTGAACAGTAAATCAAAAGTTATGGACGAGTTACTGCGGACATGTCAAGTGATCGGCCAGTTAAAATGATCATTCTAAACTGATCATTGGTGCTACTTGAGTAAATGCTTATTGATACAAGCCTCGATTCAAGGCTTGGATGCGCGTGGGCTGTTTGGAGAAGTTTAGGTGAGATACTCGACCTTAAGCTTCTGGATGGACGTTTTCTGATTGGTATGGGATCGAAGGGTGAAGTGAACCACACGAGGGGTGATGAACCTCGTGATAAATCACTAACTTAGAGCTAGGGGAGCTGTTCTCGACTAGGTTCTAAGTGCACGTCTTTTAGAGAGAAAAACTTGTATAAGAAAATTCGTACTTTATTAATTATCAAAAAGGTTGTTGAACTACAATGCTGGAAGGAGCCTTATTAATATGCTCGACAGCTTGACCTTCTAGGGTCGACTCAAGAAAAGAAATGGAAAGTTTACAAAAGTGCACAAATGGAAAACTTACAAAAGTGCATAACTGAAAAAGGACATATTCCTAAAATGTCTTTGACTCAAAAATATAAATAATCTAAATCCTACCCTGCAAAACAGAAAGAGGCAAATATCCAATTTGAAAACTTACCTTTCTTACCTCACGGCCAAAAAATGGAAGGTGGCCGACCTTGGGGCATGCACGCGCCTTGCTCCTAGTCTTCGACTTGGAGTAGGTATTGACTATTGACATACGAAAATCAAATAAGACCTATCTTGACCTACAAGGCAAGTGTGAGCACGAAAATTCAGTTTGAATAACAAGGGAAAAGAAAAAGGAGGGAGTTATTATTAACCACATGGTTAAAATGGTTAAATAGCTGCCTTGGGAGAAGAATCAAGGTGAAAAGGACATGTCCATGCTGCACACAGTCTTGGTAACCAGACCAAACAGTCATGCCAGCTGCACACAGCCTTGATAACCACACCAAACGTTCATGAGACAGTTTGCAGGTCTTCCCCTCTCTTCTCATTGGTTGTTGACAAGCTCCTCCTCTATTCAAGCTCATCCACAAGTTTGAATTCGTTTTCCTTTGCGTTCACATTGTAAATCCTCTATAAAAGGGCTGTAAAGACTCATTGTATTAAAAGAACTCTTAGGAGATTCTTCTCCAGAAGTCTAAGACATTTTCTCATGCTTTTTTTGAGTTTCTGGATTCAATTCTTCACAATTCTCCTCTCTAATCTCAATATTCTTTCCTGGTATCAGAGCATAAGATCATTCTCTTATATTTTCTACTCAATTCTCTCAGTTTCTAATCTAAACTTCTGTCAAAAATCTCTCAGCCTTTAAACTAAAAACTCACAGTTTTATTCAACCATAAAAGCTGCCTCTTTTGAGCTCTTCAAAGCCTAACAATGGAGGATACAGTTCAAATCAGTTCCAGCCTGAAACCTACGGTGATACCAGTAGTTTTCAAAGGCTTGAACTACACATTATGGTCAAGAACCATCAAGACAGCCATTTGTGGCAAAGGACTTTGGAATTACATCTTGGAGGATAATACTCCATCTATAGATGATCCAAAGGAGAAGAAGGTTGAGGCAACAAGAAAAGATGAAGCTAGGTGGTTCCAAGAAGATCAATCAGTCCTTGGATTCCTCCAAAATTCATTGGACCCATCCATTCTTGAAGCTTATTCACATTGTGAAACCGCCAAGTCTCTTTGGGAGACTCTCAAGAGGGTGTATGGGGATGTTTCAAACCTCAGCCGTGTGTATGAGGTTAAGAAGGCTCTCAATGATTTACACCAAGAGGATATGGATTTCACAAAGTTCCTAAGCAAGTTCCAATCAACTTGGTCCGAGCTTGACATGTTGAGACCAAGTTCTATGGATCCAAAGGTGCTTAATGAAAGAAAGGAACAAGACAAGATATTTGGGCTCCTTCTCAACATAAATCCAGCCTTTAAGGATGTGATTAAGTCCATCCTAAGAGAGCCAAAACTCCCTGATTTCGAAGAGGTGTGCTCACGGATTCAGAAGGAGCAAGGCAACATTCGTTTGTTTGGTGGAAAAGGAGAACTAGTCATGGCCAACAAGAGCGTGTTTAAGCAAGAGGATAGGAAAAGTGTGATGTGTGAACATTGTAAGAGGAATGGCCACATCAAGGACAAGTGCTGGATACTTCATCCTCATCTCAATCCAAACCGGTGCAAGGATTCAAAGGCTAACATCTCTCAAAAGGTTGTGACTGAACCGGCAAGTTCAACCAACCAAGGAGGGGAGGTAGCTATGAATGTATCCATGGAGTATGCTAATAAGAGTGACTTGGAGGATCTCATCAAGGCCTATGCCTCAAAACTCTCCGGTATCACACTCTACTCCCATAAATTGCTTGATAAACCAGATCATAAGTTGGTAGTGAATTCAGGTGCTTCTCACCATATGATTAGCAATGCTAGGTTGTTAAAGAACATTGAACCATGTCTAGGACAAGTAACTATAGCTGATGGTAAGGGTATTCCAATTGAAGGAACCGGAAAATTAAGACTATTTCACAAAGAAAGTACTGCTTTCTTTGTACCTAAGTTTAAGTCTAACCTAGTTTCAGTCAAAAGGGCTACTAAAGACCTGAATTGCAATGTTACGTTTGGACCTAACAATGTTTACTTTCATGATATTAAGAGTGGTAAGATACTTGGAAGTGGTGGGACTCAAAATTAGCTCTATTTTCTTGAGGACACTCCTCCAAGGAATTCGGATTCCTTAGCTTTCAAATCCTGTGTTTTTGCTAATAAAGATGTTTTATGGCATGCTAGATTAGGACATCCTCATGCTCGTGCTTTAAGCATAATAATGCCTAATGTTGCTTATGATCACTCAGTTTGTGAGGCTTGTATCCTTGGCAAACATTGTCATGTTGTTTTCCCTAAATCGTCTACCATTTATGAGCATTGCTTTGATTTAGTACATTCCGATGTTTGGACCTCACCTTGCATGTCTAGAGATAGGAATAAATACTTTGTGACCTTTATAGATGAGAAATCGAAATATACATGGGTTACATTACTTCCATCTAAAGATTGGGTTTATGAGGCATTTATAAACTTTCATAATTATGTTACTAATCAATTCAATGCCAAGATCAAAGTGTTAAGATCAGATAATGGAGGGGAATACACAAGTCAAAGATTCAAAGCTCACTTAAACAAACATGGAATACTACATAAAACTAGCTGCCCACACACACCACAACAAAATGGAGTTGCTGAAAGGAAGAACCGACACTTAATGGAAGTAGCAAGATCCATGATGTTTCATACCAATGTTCCTAAAGTTTTTGGGGAGATGCAGTCTTGGTTGCTTGCTACCTCATCAATCGGATTCCAACCAAAGTCTTGCAAGATATATCCCCATTTGAGGTACTCAATAAAACTAAACCCTCCATTGATCATTTACGTGTATTTGGGTGTGTGTGCTTTGTGTATGTTCCAGATGATCTAAGAAACAAGTTGGAGGCAAAGAGCATCAAGTGTATGTTTCTTGGATATTTGACAACACAAAAGGGTTATAAGTGCTATGATCCGAGCAACAACAGGACATATGTGTCTAGAGATGTCAAGTTCATAGAAGAACGAAGCTATTATGATCAGAAAGATTGGAAAGGATTGAAGGATCTCTCAAGGTCACCTTCTGATTTGGCTACGAGTTTGAGGTTTCTCTTGAATCATTTGGGAAATGATGTGCCAAAGGATTCAAGACACAGAAAAGAAGGAACCCCAAGTAGTTCACAAGATATCCAAGAGAATGAACAAGGGGTGGTAACTCAAGAACCAACTCCAATCCAAGAAGAAGCTACGGCACAAAACCAAGAACAAGTCGACCTGGAAGTGGGTATAGAGGAACGTATTCACCAAATGGAAGAGGAAACGGTTGTATAGGAGGCTGCACCACCTGTTCAGCAGCTAAGGAGAAGTACTAGACTTAGGAAAGATCCATCCAATTGGGTAAACACTAGGGTCTTCTACAACAACCAGGCCGTGGCTCATCCCATACAAGCTGTTTGTTCTCTTGACCTCTTGCCATCTAGTCATCAAGCATTCCTTGGAAAGATTGAACAAAGTCGGATTCCAACGACTTATGAAGAAGCTAAGAGGAAGAAAGAATGGTTAGATGCAGTAAGAGATGAGAAGGGAGCTATGGAAAGGAATCATACATGGGATATACAAGAACTTCCCAAAGGCAAGAAGGCTGTGAGTTCCAAGTGGGTATTCACCATCAAGTATAAGAGCAATGGGGACATAGAAAGGTACAAGGCACGTCTAGTTGCAAGAGGTTTCACTCAGACATATGGAGAGGACTATACTGATACCTTTGCACCGGTGGCTAAGCTGCACACTGTAAGTGTTGTTCTTTCACTAGCTACGAATTTGACTTGGGACTTATGGCAAATGGATGTCAAGAACGCATTCCTACAAGGAGAACTTGAAGAGGAAGTGTATATGACTCCACCACCAGGCCTTGAACATCTTTGCAAAGAGGGACAAGTTTTAAGATTTAGGAAGGAAATATATGGGTTGAAGCAGTCACCAAGGGCGTGGTATCACAAATTAAGCTCCACACTTACTGATAATGGGTTTAGAAAATCCCATTCAGATCATACTTTGTTCACTTGTCAAAACGCAAAAGGAATTGTGGTGGTCTTGGTTTATGTGGATGACCTTATCATCACAGGAGATGATAAGGAAGGAATTCAGTCCACAAAGGCCTTCTTAAGCAATTCATTTGACATCAAGGATCTTGGAGAGTTGAAGTACTTCTTCGGTATTGAAGTGTGTCGGTCTCAGGAAGGGCTCTTTCTATCCCAAAGAAAGTATGCTCTTGATCTGTTGACAGACACAGGAAAGCTTGGGGCTAACGGCCAAAACTCCTCTTGAAGATGGCTACAAGGTCAACGGAAAGGGGGAGAAAGCTGATGAGTTATTTAAGGATGTTTCTCAGTATAGGAGACTAGTTGGGAAGCTGATTTACCTCACCCTCACACGACCAGACTTGTGTTTTGCTGTGAATCAAGTGAGTAAACATATCCAAAAACCTACTGTATATCATTGGAGCATGGTAGAAAGGATCCTTAGATACATCAAAGGATCTCCTGGTCAAGGCATATGGATGGGCAAGAATGGGAACACTGAAATTGTCGGATATTGTGATGCGGATTGGGCTGGTGATAGGGTCAATAGGAAATCAACCACCGGGTATTGCACCTTCACTGGTGGGAACTTAGTCACTTGGAAGACTAAGAAGCAGAAGGTGGCATCATGTTCTAGTGCTGAAGCAGAATATAGGGCTATGAGGAAGCTGACAAATGAAGTAACTTGGCTCAAAGCGCTCTTGAAAGATTTCGGTATTGAACAAACAGGGCCAATTACCTTCCATTGTGATAATCAGGCAGCCATTCACATTGCTTCAAACTCAGTGTTTCACGAGAGGACCAAGCACATAGAGATCGATTGCCATAAGATTAGAGAGAAAGTTCAAGATGGAACTATTCTGCCATGTTATACAAAGAGTGAAGACCAACTAGCTGACATTTTCACAAAGGCAGCAAGTCTCAAAGTTTGCAAGAACATCTTTAGCAAACTTGGGCTTGTTGATTTATCACACCCATGATCAAAGGTCTCCTAATCCAAGAGCAACACACTCTTTTTCCTTATTAAGGTTTTGTCCCAAGTGGTTTTCCTTAATAAGGTTTTTAATGAGGTGTTGCCTTGGGTTCCCAAGCTTAAGACTTTAGGGTGATTCCAAAGTCTTTAGCTTGAGGGGGAGTATTGATTATTGACATAGGAAAATCAAATAAAACCTATCTTGACCTACAAGGCAAGTGTGAGCACGAAAATTCAGTTTGAATAACAAGGGAAAAGAAAAAGGAGGGAGTTATTATTAACCACATGGTTAAAATGGTTAAATAGCTGCCTTGTGATGAGGTCATCAGCCCAAACCCCGGCCAACTGCCCGGCCCGGCCGGCCCAAGGAACACAAAGGCGGCCAAATACGCGCAAAAGGATACATGAGTGTATCTTCATGAATCCAAGCTTAACAAAGAAGCGGCCAGCCAAGACCAAACCTGGCCTATAATCCTGACTCACAGAGGACACGCGGCGACATGCAGCTCACCCAAAAAAAGGCCAGATCAAGTCATGTACCATACATCAAATTGGAGTTTTCGAAACTTACCATATTTGGAACTTTCCTTATATGAAAGTATCCAAACGTTTCTTTGGCGACCGGGAGACTTTTTGGTACTTGTAGGAGTTCCCTTAAGCACTTCTAGAAGCTCAAACACGTCGTGGACTAGGCGGGTCCATCCGTGCCTTCAAATGAACTGATTGGAGCCATTTATGGCAAGTGAGATGACCAACTAGTTTAATCACTTGCAAACCAAAACATGGCGTCCAGGAGATATTATTAAGGCCCTAAGGAAGCCCAAAATAAA
>JAEVFF010001862.1:0-27300 GCA_018901945.1 Pugionium dolabratum
ATTCTAAACTGATCATTGGTGCTTATTTAGTAAAGGCATATAAATGAAGCATAATGCATGACATCACGCAGTTTGGGATAGATTGGATTACTTGGAGGCTTTGTCGTAGCTATTTTGGTCTTAAGCTTTTTCACAATATAGAAAATTGAGTTAGCTTAACATGGGCGTTGGATTCGTGTTATTCTGAATTCTAAATCAAGAGTTATGGACGATTTAGTGTGGACATGTCAAGTTGATCGTCCATTTTGAAATGATCATTCTAAACTGATCATTGGTGCTCCTTGAGTGAAAGCTTATAAAGAGAGCGTAATGCATGGCGTCACGCAGTTTGGGATAGATTGGATTACTTAGAGGCTTTGTCATGGCTCTTTCAGTCTCAAATATTGTAGCAATAGGGAATATTGAGCTAAATTAACGTGGGTGTTGGATTTATCCCATTTTGACCAATAAATTAAACGTTAAAAACAATTAAGTGAGGACATGTCAAACTTAACTTGGGCGTTGGATTCATGTTATCTTGAGCTCTAAATAAAAAGTTAAAGACGATTTAGTGCAGACATGTCAAGTTAGTCAGCTATTTAAAATAATCATTACAATCTGATCATCGGTGCTCCTTGAGTAAAGGCTTATAAATTAAGCATAATGCATGGCATCACTCAGTTTGGGATAGATTAGATTATTTGGAGGCTTTGTCGTAGCTATTTCTGTTTTAAATTTTGTCACAATATAGAAAATGTAACTAGCTTAACGTGGGCATTGGATTCATGTCATTGTGAACTCTAAATGAATAGTTACGAACGATTTAGTGCGGACATGTCAATTTGATTGACCAATTAAAATGATCATTCTTAAATGATCAATCTAAACTGATCATTGGTGTTCATTGAGTAAAGGTTTATTAATTATGCATAATGAGTGGCATCACGTAGTTTTGATAGATTCGATGACTTAGAGACATTGTCATAGCTATTTCAGTTCTAAATTTTATCACAATATATAAAGTGGAGCTACTTTAAAATGAGCATAGGATTCGTGTCATGGTGAGCTCTAAATCAGAAGTTACAGACGATATTGTGTTGACATGTCAAGTTGGTCGACGAGTTAAAATGATATTTCTAAACTGATCATTGGTGCTTATTGAGTAAAAGCTTAAAAATAAAGCATGATGCATGGAATCAAGCATTTTGCGATAGATTGGATTACTTGGAGGCTTTCCCGAAGCCATTTCAGTCTTAAATTTTTTCCCAATATAGAAACAATTGGTCACAATACTTAGAGGATTTGTCACAGCTATTTCGGTCTTAAATTTGGTCACAATATAGAAAATTGAGCTAGCTTAAGTGAGCGTTGGATTCATGTCATTCTAAGCACAGAATCAAAAGTTACTGACGATTTAGTGTAGACATGTCATGTTGATCGGCCAGTTAAAATTACCACTCTAAATAGATCATTGGTGCTCATTGAGTATAGGCTTATTAATGAAGCAAAATGCGTGGCATCATGCAGTTTGTAATAGATTCGATTACTTGGAGGCTTTTTTGTAGCCTTTTCAGTCTTAAGTTTTGGCACAATATAGAAAATTGAGCTAGCTTAACGTGGGCATTGGATTTGTGGCATTGTGAGCTCTTAATCAAAAGTTACAGACGATTTTGTCGGACATGTCAAATTGAGCGGCGAGTTAAAATGATTATTCAAAACTAATCATTGGTGCTCATTAAGTAAATGCTTATTAATGAAGCATAGTGCATGGCATTAAGCAGTTTGCGATATATTGGATTACTTGGAGGTTTTGTCGTAGCTATTTTAGTCTTTACTTTTTTCACAATATAGAATATTGATCTACCTTAACATGGGCATTGGATTCGTGTCATTCTGAGTTCTTAATCAGAAGTTACTGACGATTTAATGCGGACATGTCATGTTGATCGGCCAGTTAAAATGATCATTCCAAACTGATCATTGCTGCTCATTGAGTAAATACTTATTACTGAAGCATAATGCTTGGCATAACACAATTAGCGATAAAATCAATTACTTTGAGGTTTTATCATAGCTATTTTAGAGTTAGCTTAACATACACGTTGGATTTGTGTCATTCTAAGCTCTAAATAAAAAGCTACGGATGATTTTTGGCAGACATGTCAAGTTTACCGGCGAGTTAAAATGATCATTTTAAACTGATCAAACTGATCATTGGTGCTCATTGAGTAAAAGCATATAAATAAAGCATAATGCATTAAATCAAGCAGTTTACGATAGATTGGATCACTTGGAGACTTTAAGGTAGGTAATTCAGTCTTAAATTTTGTCACAATATTAGAAAATTAAGGTAGCTTAACGTGACGGATAGATTCGTGTTATTTTGAGCTCTAAATAAAAAGTTACAGACAATTTAATTTGGAAATGTCATATTGATCCGCCAGTTAAAATGAACATTCTAAACTAATCATTGGTGCTCATTGAGCAAAAGTTACAAATGAAGGATAATGCATGGAATCTCACAGTTTGAGATATATTGGATTACTTTGAGGCATTGTCGTGGCTCTTTCAAACTCAAATGTTTTCACAATATGGAAAATTAAGCTAGGTTAACGTGGGTGTTGGATTCATCTAATTTTGAGCTCTAAATCAAAAGTTAAAGACAATTTAGTGCGGAAATGTCAAGTTGATCAGCTAGTTAAAATAATTCTAAACTGATAGTTGGTGCTCGTTGAATAAAGGAGTATAAATGAAGCATAATGCATGGTATCACACAGTTTAGGATAGATTGTATTACTTGGAAGCTTTGTGACAGCATTTTCGGTGTTAAATTTTGTCACAATATTGAAAATTGAGCTACCTTAATGTGGGCGTTGAATTCGTGTCATTCTGAATTCTAAATCAAAAGTTACAGATGATTTAGTGAGGGCATCTCAAGTTGATCGGTCAGTTAAAATGATCATTCTAAACCGATCATTGGTGCTCATTGAGTAAAGGCGTATAAATGAAGCATAATGCATGGCATCATGTAGTTTGGGATAGATTGGATTACTTGGAGGATTTGTCGTAGCTATTTTGGTGTTCAATTTTGTGACAATATAGAAAATTGAGCTAGCTTTAGTTGGGCCTTAGATTTGTGTCAGTCAGAAATGTCAATCAAAAGTTACATACGATTTAGTGGGGATATGTCAAATTGATCAGCCAGTTAAAATGAAGATTCTAAACTGATCATTTGTATTTATTGAGCAAAAGTTTACAAATGAAGCATAATGCATGGCATCACGAACTTTGGGATATATTTGATTACTTTGAGGCTTTGTCGTAGCTCTTTTGAGTGTCAAATGTTGTCACAATATGGAAAATTGGGCTAGATTAACGTGGGCATTGGATTCATTTCATTTTGAGCTACAAATTAAAAGTTAAAGACAATTTAGTGCGGACATGTCAAGTTGATCAGCTAGTTAAAATGATAATTCTAAACTGATCATTGGTGCTCATTGAGTGCCTAAATAAAGCATAATCCATGGCATCACGCAGTTTAGGATAGATTAGATTACTTGTAAGGCTTGTTGTAGCTATTTCAGTCTAAACTTTTGTCACAATATAGAAAATTGAGGTAGTTTAACGTGTGCGTTGGATTTGCATCATTCTGAGCTTTGAATCAAAAGTTACAGACGATTTAGTGCGGATATGTCAAGTTGATCGGCTAATTCAAATGAACATTCTAAACTGATCATTGGTTCTCACTGAACAAAGGCTTATTAACGAAGGACAATGCATGGCAACAAGCAATTTTCGATAGATTTGATTACTTGGAAGCTTTTTCGTAGCTGTTTCAGTCTAAAAGTTTTTCACAATATAAAAAATTGAGCTACCCTAATCTGGCCGTTGAATTCGTGTCATTCTGAACTCTGAATCAAAAGTTATAGACTATTTAGTGCGGAGATGTCAAACTGATCGGGCAGTTAAAATGATCATTCTAAACTGATCATTGGTGCTCATTGAGTAAAGGCTTATTAATCATGCATAATGCATGGCATCACGCTGTTCACTTTAGATTCGATTACTTCGAATCTTTGTCGTAGCTATTTCAGTCTTAATCTTTTTCACAATATAGAAAATTGAGCTACTTTAATGTGGACTTTGGATTCGTTTCATTCTCAACTCTAAATCAAAAGTTATAGAGGATTTAGTGAGGACATATCAAGCTGATCGGCCAGTTAAAGTGATCATTCTAAACTGATCATTGGTGCTCATTCAGTCAAGGCTTATTAATCAAGCATAATGCATGGCATCACACTGTTTGTGATAGATTTGATTACTTCGAAGCTTTGTCGTAGCAAATACAATATTAATTTTTTTCACAATTTAGAAAATTGAGCTAGATTAACATGGGCATTGGATTCGTGTTATTCAGAGCTCTGAATCAGAAGTTATGGATGATTTTAAGCAGACATGTCAAGTTAATTAGTGAGTTAAAATCATCATTCTGAAATGATCATTTGTGCTCATTGAGTAAACGCTTATTAGTCCAGCATAATACATGGCATCACGCTGTTCGCTATAGATTCTATTACTTGGAAGCTTTGGCATACCTATTTCAGTCTTAAATTTTGTCACACTATAGAAAAATGAGCTAGCTTAACGTGGGCATTCGATTCGTGTCATTCTAAGCTCTGAATTAAAAATTACGGAATTTTTGTGCGGACATGTCAAGTTGACCTGCTAGTTGAAATGATCATCCTAAATTGATCATTGGTGCTCATTGAGTAAAGGCTTATTATGATGGCACCAAGCAGATTGTGATAGTTTGGATTACTTGGGGGTTTTGTAATAAAAACTTTAGTCCTAAATTTCTTCAAAATATAAAAAATTGAGCTCACTTAACGTGACCATTGGATTTGATTTATTCTGAGCTATGAATCAAAAGTTATAGACGATTTAGTGTGGACATGTCAAGTTGATATGCCAATTAAAATGATCATTCTAAACTGATCATTGGTGCTCATTGAGTAAAGACTTATTAATGAAGAATATTTTGTGGCATCACATTGTTTGCAATAGATTCAACTACTTGGAGGCTTTGTTGTAGCTATTTCAGTCTTAAATTTTCACACAATATAGAAACTTGAGGAAGTTTAACGTGGGCGTTGGATTCATGTCATTCTGATATCTAAATCAAAAGTTATAAACGATTTAGTGCGTACATGTCAAGCTGATCGGCCAGTTAAAATGATCATTCTAAACTGATCATTTGTGCTCATTCAGTAAAGCCTTATTAATCAAGAATAATACGTGACATCACACAGTTTGCGATAGATTCAAGTACTTGTAGGCTTTGGTGTAGCTATTTCTGTCTTAAATTTTCACACAATATTGAAAATTGAGGTAGTTTTACGTGGGCGTTGGATTCGTGTCATTATGAGCTTTGAATCAATAGTTACGGGCGATTTTGTGCGGATATGTCAAGATAACAGACTAGTTAAAATGATCATTCTAAATTAATCATTGGTGCTCATTGAGTAAAGCCTTATTAATGAAGCATAATGCATGACATCAACCAGTTTGCGACAGATTTGATTACTTGGAAACTTTCTCGTAGCTATTTTAGTCTTAATTTTTTTCACAATATAGAAAACTGAGCTACCTTAATGTGGGCGTTGGATTCGTGTCATTCTGAGCTCTGAACAAAAAGTTATAAACGATTTAGTGTGGACATGTCAAGCTCATCGGCCAGTTAAAATGGTCATTCTAAACTCATCATTTGTGGTCATTGAGCATAATCGATGGCATCACCCTGTTTGCAATAGATTCGATTACTTGAAGCTTTTTCATAGCTATTTCAGTCTTAATTTTTGTCACACTATAGAAAATTGAGCGAGCTTAACATGGGCATTGGATTCGTGTCATTCTGAGCTCTGAATCAAAAGTTACGGGCGATTTCGTGCGGACATGTCAAATTTACCAACTAGTTAAAATGATCATTCTAAACTAATCATTAGTGCTCATTAAGTAAAGGCTTATTAATGAAGCATAATGCATGGCATCAAGCAGTTTGCCATAGATTAAATTACTTGGAGGGTTTGTCGTAGCTATTTCAGTCTAATTTTTTTCACAATTTAAAAAATTGAGCTACCTTAATGTGGCCGTTGGATTCGTGTCATTTTGAATTCTGAATGAAAAGATATCACTACAAGAAAACATTAACATTTATGATGGCATTTCCGACGGAAATAAAATTGTCCAAATTTTGCAACGGTATGGCGACGGATCCACGACGGACTACCGAGGGAACGTCCATCGTCGGGGATCCGTCGGTAATTCCCAACGCTTGCACCACCATTGGGAAATCGATGGTAAAACCTGACAGTAAACCGTCGCTTTTTCGAGGAACGCGTTGTCGTCGGGATATCCTCTTTAAACCGTCGTAAATTACCGACGTAACTAAGACCATCGGTTTTTTTCCAATGACTTCCCGACAGCATGTTGTTTTTACTATCCATCGGGAATCCATCGACAATGGTCATCGGATAGCCATCAGAAATATCCGACCGTTGTCGGAATCCATCGGCAATCCATTGGAAACTTCAGAATAATTTACGAAAAATTTGTGATTATCCGACGGTGGTTGGAAATCCATTGGCAAAGGAAGAAAAAAATCTATTCAAAATCTGTGATTATCCGGTTGTGGTCGGAAACCATCGGAAATCCATCGGAAGAGAGAATATTCTTAAGAATAATCTGTTAAAAAATCGTAATAATCTGTTAAAAAATCATAATAATCTGTTGAAAAATCATAATAATCTGTTAAAAATTCGTAATAATCTGTTAAAAATTCGGGATAATATCTAATTTTCATTATAAATACGCTATGGTCTTTTTAGATCAAGGAAAACTTGATCAACAAGGTGCAAGGCAGCAAATTCCACGGTATGCCAATGGAAGACCCCCTAGATCACTTGGACCAATTTTATAGGTTTTGTGGAACTGTCAAGATCAATGGGATGCTTTGAAGCTAAGGTTGTTCCAATTCTCTCTAGGATATAATGCTCACAAGTGGGAAAAGAATCTGACACATGATGCCATCATCTCGTGGGATCAATGCAAGAAGTTGTTTATGTCCAAGTTCTTCTCATCCTCAGAGACAGCAAGGTGAAGGAACGAGATCTCAGGTTTTTTGCAGCAAGCTAATGAAAGCTTCTCTGAAGAATGGGAGGGTTTCAAGAGCTACACAGCACAATGCTCCTCACGCATGCACTCCTCAGTAGCATATACAGACGAGTGCTCCCTAGAATTCATATGCTCCTAGAAAAGAGAAGAGGATAGGTAAAGAAAGCCTCAGAAGGATTGATCACTTAGGACATGATTGACTTGAGTTTGAGATACAGAGTTTTGTGCTAGAACATGGGGGGATGAAAGTCTTTCCTTGTATGCATCATTTTTTTATTGTTACACAACAAAAAATAGTCAATTTGCCACTCCGATTTGCGATCACATATGTGGTCGCAAATTTTGCGACTCGTATGCAACGTTTTGCGACCAATTTGCGACTACACGAATGTAATCGCATATTGGTTGCACTTTTGTGACTAGAACCTGTAGTTGCATATTTGTCGCAATATGCAACCAAACTGCGACCAACTTGGGACTAGGGTCCATAGTCGCTATTCAGTCGCCGATTTGCGACCAAATAGCGGATTGTATGTGGTAGACCCATATTGTGGTAGCAATTTGGTTGCAAAATTTGCGACCGATATGCGACCACTCTAGGAGTGGCACTTCAGTCACAAAGTGGTGGCTAAATGACAATATGAAAAACATGTACGAAGGAGATATACCTACAAATAAGCGACGACACTTCTGTGGTCGCAAAATAGTCACAAAGTAGTGGCAAAATCTTATATATATGCTTCCATGTCTCTTATCTCATTTTTAGACTCAATAGTAAAAAAAACTTCAAACATGTGCGGAAATTACAATACTTCGAGAGATTGGATGTACAAAAGGATTGATAATCAAACAAGAAATATATCGGCTGAATTTGCACAATGCATGGAGCAGTTCATGGATTTTGCAAGTAGTCAGCCAATAGCTCAAAGTATTGGAGGTAATTTTTTCTGTCCTTCAATTAATTGCAAAAATGATAAATTTCTTTCGGGACGAAAAATTTGGAATCATTTGTATAGTGGAGGATTTACGCCAAATTATTATGTTTGGTATAAAATGGAGAAGAACTGAATGTTGAGTTAGGCACGATTAGTCGTTGTGATGATATCCATATAAATCGGGGAGGTACATGTGGTATGAGTGGAGAAACAGTAGGTACATCCATTAATAGATATGTTGAAATTGTGACATATGCGTTTCCTAAGACTATGACTGATGAGTACTATAATCATCATGAGGAAGGCTTTAATAATATAGAAGAACCTAATTCAGAAGCACAAAAATTTTACAACATGTTAGAAGCTGCCAAAAATTCATTGTATGATGGTTTTCATTAATGGCACACACAATTATCTTTAGCTATTTGGTTCATGAACATTAAGTCTGAATTTAATATTGTTAAAAAATGCATGGACTCTTGGGTGGACCTATTTACTGAATATTTTAAAATGCATGGACTCTTGGGTGGACCTATTTACTGAATATTTGCCTAAGGAGAATTAGGCAACGGTTCATATTACGAAACATAAAAACTGATGCAAAATTTAAGGCTCCCATTTTATACAATTGAAGTGAGTGTTCACAATTGTATGATCTTATGGAAAGAAGATGAAAAATGGAAAAAATGTAAATTTTGCGATTCTCCACGATATAAGCCAAGCGAAGTAGGACGAAAATACCTTTAAGTCATATGTGGTATTTACCTATATGCAATAGACTTGAGAAAAGGTATCAAAGCGAGAAAAAAGCAGCGGCAATAAGGTGACACGCAAATCATGAAACAAAAAACGGAGAAATGAGTCATCCATGTGATGGTACGGAGTGAAAGTTTTTTAGTATCTACATCCAAAATTTGCTGCTGAATGTCGAAATAGTTATCTTAGCTTAGGTACTGATGGGTTTAATCCATTTGGTACGTCTCGTAATCATTCATTATGGCCGGTGATTATCACTCCCTATAACTTGCCACCTGATATGTGTATGAAGAAAGAGTACTTGTTTCTTACAATTCTGATTTTGGGGCCAAATCATCTGCACACTAGTCTGGATATTCCTCCGACCTTTGATTGATGAGTTGAAATAATTGTGGTCTACGGGAGTTGAGACATTCAATGTGTCTTTGAATCAAAATTTCAATTTAAAGATTGTGTTACTGTGGACGATAAGCGATTTTCTAGCTTATGGAATGTTGTCAGGATGGACAATGCATGGTAAACTGTCTTGTCCAATTTTTATGGATGATAACAAGTCATTTCAATTACCAAATGGTAGAAAGACGTGTTGGTTTGATTGTCACATAAGGTTTCTTTCTAAGGATCATCCAGTACAGAAAAAAAAATTAAAGGGCAAGCACTCTTTGAATGACTATCCACCACAATCATTGACAAGCAAACATATTTTATACGAGCGAATAAAATCTTTTAATCCTTTAAGAACATCCAACTGTAGTGGGAATGGTCATGAAACAAAACATGAAGGGTTTGGAAGCTGGCATAATTGGCTTAAAGAAGCATATAAAGAAGAATTTTGGGAGTTGCCATACAGGATGGATCTTAACCTACAACATAATTTTGATGTGATGCATATAAAGAAGAATTTTTTCGATAACATCATAAATATTGTTATGAATGTCAAGCATAAATCAAAAGATATAGTTAAGTCAAGGTTGGACATTGCAAAGTTTTGCTCTCGAAAAGAGCTACACGTGGATGGTCAGGGTATTGCTCCATTCCCTATATTTAGATTGATAAAAAAGCTAAAGAACGTTTATTGGAATATATCAAAAATGAGGTTAAATTTCCGGACGGGTACGCAGAAGATTTAGCAAATTGTGTGGATATGGATGGACTAAAGTTCTAGAGCCTGAAAAGCCATGACTGCCATGTTTTTATGGAGAGGATTCTGCCTTTTATATATATTTACCACGAAACGTTCATCTGGCATTATTAGGTATATAAAATTAAACATATATTTTTTACATATATAATAATAATTGCATGTATTAATTACTTGATTCAAATTTGAGTAATATAGGGATTGTAGGATTTTTTACGATCTATGCTTCAGATCATTGCAACAATGTCTTGTCCGAATATTGAAAGAAAACATAGTTATAATTTTGTGTAATTTGGAGATGATCTTTCCACCTGTATTTTTTGAGCACCTACCTATACATCTATCATACAAAACTGAATTGAACGGACTTGTGCAATATAGGTGAATGTATCCATTTGAAAGGTTTTAAAAAAAATTGAAAAGCAAGGCGAAGAACAAACGATATGTTACAGGGTCGATTGTTGAATCATATGTGAAGGATGAGATATCTTACTTCTCGGAGCATTGCTTTGTTGCCCATATACGTACCAAAACTAGATAGTTACCATAAATTATTGTGTATATTAATCATTTTATTTATACATTTAATTAATTAACTTTACGTGTTGAATTGTGTATAAAATATATACAGGTCTACTATATTCGATGAAGGTGATGTCGCTGTGTATCCGAATCTTGGAGTGCAGGATATATTTACTCATATGGGTCGTCCAAGTGATAAAAATAAAGAAATATGGCTCTCTGAAAAAAGAATACAAATATGCACATACATATGTTTTGCGAAATTGTAAATATTTTTATCCACTTGAGAGGTAAGAAGTTATTATGAAAACAATTTAATTTAGGGCAATTGACTAAAATAGCACCATTTCAAGTTTTTGTTCCAAATATAGCACTAGTCATTTAAATTTCCAAAAATAGCATAAATTTAATACTAAAACAATTGAAAACTTATTCCTAATGAAAAAAATTTAAACCCTAAATTAGAAGAAGTGAACCCAAACATTATGCTTTAATTATATATATATTTTATTTAAGGTAAATAATTATTTTTACATAATAATTTATGTTATTTTGAGAATTTTAGTTTTATTGTACTAAATTTGGAAGATAAACTTAAAATGGTGCTATTTTAGGGTATTACTCTTTAATTTATTACATTACAATTTCATTCTAATTAACCAATATATATATATATATATATATATATTACATTTTCATTTAATTTTGTAGCATGTTTCAAGATCAAATTCGTTGTAGGTATCCATATCTTTTGGAATATGATATTTCATCAAAAAGAGAGGAAGAGTTCCGTATATAGATTCGAGATTATGTATGTATATAATTAATATATATATATGTCATTTATAGTTTTCACAATTTTGAAATAATAATTAATGAGTATATATATATGATCATAGGTCAATGCAAGCACTTCAACAGATGCACATGATTTTTATGGAATTTTAACAGATATTATTCAACTTGAGTATGTTAGATTTCTAAATTTGAAGATCACACTTTTTAAATGTGAATAGTACGTTCCTACGCTTTCGAAAGAAACTCGAAAGTCAGAAAATAGTGTCGTTGATATCTTATCATTAGGAAAATACTACAAATACGGATCATTTATTCTAGGTACATAAATAATTTCTAAATAACTATTTATTAAGTAAAATTAATTTATATATTACGTAATTTTGTATAAATTTGTTTATATAATTAACTAATTTACGTTTTATTATATGATGTACCACAATCTCTCAAGCATACTAAATTTTTTATATTCCTTATCCACCCACCAAATCATCGTCAAAACAAACATGGCTTAGTGTTCCTAAAGTTAATCCGAGATCTAATATTTTGAGAAAATACACAAAGACGAGATACTTTTGCAACAAGAAAATGATGAAGAGATAAATGTGGTTGATGAGATAGAAGTGGATCGTTTGGTTGATAAAGTTAATCAAAGTGAAGAAATTGATTTCAAATTTAGAGATGCCGAAGTAGAAGATGAATTACATTGTAATATTTCACATTAGATGATGATGAGTACGAAAAGATGTAATATATTTTACTCTTAAAAATGATATTAAAAATTTGTGCAAACGTAAAACTTATATTTTTCTATAAACATTATGTACAAAAACAATATACCGCACGTGTCATTTTCCGTCCATTCTCCATTTTTACCAAATCTCAAAACCTCAATCCCTTCTTTCCCTCATTTTATGTACGTGACCTTCTTTCCCTCATTTTACAATTCCAAAACTTTCTAAACACTCTCAAATCTTCTCTAAAACTTTCAAAACATTTTCCCAAACACACCTAAATTTCTTAATGGCGAGCAATGGTAGATCAATGAGAGCCCGGGAAGACGACAAATCCCATCATCTTCCGGATGTAAATATTTATAAATATTTATTTAAGAGCGACATCCCGCCTTTCTCCTCATTACACATTCACCCCGCATATAGTGCCTGAAACCAAACCGTCTCATCGGTTTCAAAATTCCAAGGAGCCTGAGGAGGAAGAGGTTTTGCCTTCCGAAACGGAAACGAGGGAACAAACTATCACACTTGATAGTTTGTTACAAATCTTAGGGCGGGACCAGTACTTGACCGTAATGTCCCTAGTGCTAGCGCCAAACACCACGTGTTAGTATTTTTTATCAATTATTATTTTTAAATTATAATATTAAATAATAAATATAAAATATATATTATAATTATTTAATTAAAAATAACAAAAATTAAATATTTATAAATATTAATTTTAAAATATTTATATTTAATTTATTAGGTTTGATTGGGACAAATGGATTACAACCCATCAAATTTCAAAACTTTTGAAAAAAAACATTTGATGGCCTCTACTATAGTTGGACTGTTGTGCCAACTAAATGACATGAAAATATTTCATTGAATTTGCGGTAAGTATTTTTTTCATTTATTACTATAGTTAATTATTATTTTATTAAAATAAATTATTAATTACTAATGTTACTAAAATTTAAATTTCGCAAGCAATTGTACACCTTGGATCCTGTGATCACTTCGGTGGTACGAAAAGAATTTGAATCCATTGGTATTAGACGGATAAAAGGAATGGTAAGCACGGTTTATACAACTGACAAACAGGATTCACGGATCCAGTAGGCACAAATATGGCTTTGGATCAACATCTTCCGATTTCATCACGCTACAAATGCTCACCGTGCAGCGTCAAATCGAAGAACAGGTTTCAGAAAATGCTTGTATGGAAGCAGCAAATCCTCGTATGGAAGCAGCACACGCTCGTATGGAAGCAGCAAACGTATGGAGGAACGATTTTTGCAACTTGATGAAGAACGAAGATAACGTGAATAATGGGATCAGGATCAACAAAGCCGCATACATAGCTTGGATATGCTTGTCAGCTACTTCTAATGGACGGATCTCAGATCTGCAATGTTAATGTGAGACCATAATGCGTCGAACATGACGCCACCCGAACCATCAGACGCGTCATCATCATTTTCGCCTTCAAGGTTTCAATTCCCGCCACTCGATAACAATTATTTTTTTTATGTAATTACAATTATTATTTTAAATTGAATTTGAATTTTGTATTTAATATAATTTCAGAATTTTCTTTTAACAATTTTAATTATATTTTATTTTTATAAATGTAATATTAATTAAATAATATTATAAATTAATATTATAAATCATTAATTTATTAAAAAGTTAAAAATAAAAAATTATAAAAATTTTAAATAATACGTAGCTTTAAAAATATTAATTATTAAATAATTTATTAAAAGTTTAATAATTTAAAAACTAATAATTAATGAAATTATCCGTGAGGCTTGCAAATGGAGTCCTGAATAAAAATAATTAATATATTATGATAATACAAATTATTTAAATTTTTAATAATTTCTTATTTTTTAAAATATTTTAACATAAATTATTTATTTAAAAAAATATTCATGAGTGGTCGCATTGTTTACATAGAAAGTGTGGTCGCAAATTGGTCACAATTTTTTTGTGACCAATTTGCGAGGACATCGAAAATTATATTGTGGTTGCAAATTGGTTACAAATATTTGTGACCAATTTTCGACCACTGTTTTAAGAAAAGGACTGTGGTCGCAAATTTGTCATAAGTATTTGTTACCAATTTACGACCATACTGTTTACTAAAACAAATGTAGTCACAAATTAGTCATAAACATATGTGACCAATTTGCGATCATAACGCATTCTAAAACACCCGTGGCCGCAAATTTGTCACAGTTTGTGACCAATTTTTGACTATTTTTATAATTATTTTACTTTAAATTTTTTATAATTTCAAATTTTTTGAGATATTTTTTAAATATAGTCGCAAATCGGTCGTAAAAATTTTGTGACCAATTTGCGAGCACGGATTTTGTGACCAATTTGCGACCACGAATTTGGTGACCAATGCGTTATCGCAAATTGGTCGCATAATAGGTCGCAAAGTTTGTAACTCCTTCTCAGTGGCAAATTAGTCACAAAATATGTGACCACATTGTGCTCGCTAATTGGTCCCTAATTGGTCGCCAAATATACAAATATTATCGTGGTCACAATATAGTCTCAAACTTACGACCAATATGCGACCACAATAATTTGCGATGAAAGATTTTCGACCAGGGCATGTGGTCACAAATAGTCGATTTGCGACCACTTATGGTGACCACTTGTGTGGCGCAAATCGGTTGTTTTCTAGTAATCTTATTGTGTTGCGAAATTTTCATTCTTTTTCCAGAGAACCCTGGTGATTAGTTGAACAACCTTCCCTCACTTTAAAACCATTTCTCCCTAGCCAAATGAGCTTGTCTTGGTTGATGCATGAAAAGATTCACTTATGCTTTTAATTGAAGGTTAAGGAGTTAGGGGATTTAATCGTGCATAGCATGACTAAGGATTGACATCATGCCACATACAAAAAGCACTAGGAAGTATGTTCGATTCAAGCATTATAATACTCTTGGATAAGGATTTTAGGATTAGATCTTTGTGCGTGCTTTTGGTTAGGGGTCTAGTCTTCAATCCTATTCTTTGGTTTGTTTTTGCTTATTTTCTTGGAGGACGAGTTAAAGGCAAGTATGGGGGAATTGATAACCATGGTTTTTACATTGTTTCACCATGCATTTCACCACCTTTTTCGTGTCTTCATTGGTATTTTAGGCATTTTATCCAGCCATTTACATTCATTGGCATTTTGCATTGCATTATATAGGTTAGTGCATGCACTTTTGCATCTTGCATACCTTCTCGATGTTTTCAGGTACAACGAGAAGTTAGACGGGATCAAGTGACAAGAACTGGCCAAGGAGTCTCCTGGAAGTTGTGAGATTGGCCATCAGACCGATCTCGTCCCAGCTGATCTCAAGGATCCTTCCAGCCTACCACGAGATCGGCCATCTAGCTGATCTCACCCATGCCGATCTCAAATCTACTCACTCCGCATTACCAAATCGGCCATCAGACGGATCTCATGTGGCCGATCTCAAGGAAACACTTCTGCCCATCACTAGATCAGCCCATGCATCGATTGGGCCAATCTTAGGCCAACCCAAGCCCAAAATTTCTTAAACCAATTTTTACTTAATTGGTTTGTCCCAGAATTAAACCTAATTGTTAGGGATACTATATAAAATCTTTTTAAACACATTTAACCTAAGTTTTATTTAAATTTCTTTTATTTTATTGCTATGGACGGTTTTAGAGAGAGGAGATATTGGTTTCAACCTTTGTTCTTGTGCTCTTGGTTTCAAGTGAAGGATCTCTTTACCTTATCTCTTATCTTATGTTTCTTTGCTTTTACTTCTTCATGTTTGTTGTTTTCTTGAATATGTTTGAGTAGTTTTCTGTATGGATTGTGGGTAATGTAGACTAGGGGAATCTGAAATTGACTTAAGGTTGTTTAGGTAGATTAGATGCCAAATCCCTGATCTTTAGGGTGTGCTTAAAGCTAGGGACTGAAGTAGCTAATCAATGCTTAGATCGATGATGTTTTTCTCCTGAGAAGTGTAGACAGAATGTGTAGGTAGGCCTAAACATCTTTATTGCATCTTAGCCAACTAGAGTGGATGTCTAAGGTGAGAGGTAGACAGGATTAGACTCGAATCCAATGATCACTTGGCGATAGATTAAACTCGAACCCAATGATCACAAAGCTAGAGATCTCATTCATTAACCTTGCAGTTCGGGAGGTTGAGAAGAACTTGGCCACGAAGACTCTCTTGCATTGATCCCATGAAGTAATAGCATCGTAAGTCAAGCTCTTCTCCCATTGTGGGCCTTGTCTCCCAGAGAGAAAGGAAAAAGCCTTAGCTTAAAAGCATCCTACGAGATCACATTGATCTTCATGGTTCCACATAACCAGAAGGGGGGGGGGGTCGAATACTAGTTGTACCTCCATAAACCTTTGGTTCATTAAAAGTCCCAGGCACTACCTGAGGCCTTTTTGGGTGCATTGGGGCTCTTTCTCGCCATGCGTTATGATAAGCAACTCCAGCTCCTTGAGCTTCATTCTCAGCATTCTGTGTTATGTTCTGGTCGTGGTGTTCAGCATTCTCATCTCTCGAAGCCTCCTTTTCTGGTTTAAACGTTCTCTTGGCTCGTGTTGCGTATCTTTCGAATTATTTTACATTGATTTCACTCGGTTATAGATCTAGTTGCCCGCTACTCCTCGTGTTCATACACCTGGAAAGAAAATACATAACGGTCTAGATCATTAAACTAAAAACAGAAACAAAGCCTAGTCTCTAAATGAATCAAAACCCTAATGGCTATTGCTAACTTCCGTGGAAACAGCGCCAAAAATTTGATGGGGTTTTAGGTTTTAATCCCCAACACAACTCCAAGTGCATAGAAAATTGGGTAGTTTGTGTATCGAATCCTTAGGGAAGGAAGAATAACACACTAGGAATACATGAAACATTTAAATCTAGGTCGATTCTGATTGGGTTTTTATTGTCTACTAATCTAATTGAAGGGAAAGTAAATTCGAGTTAATTCAATAGAGAAGATATATGGACAGAGGGCAAGGCATTCAATTCGGAACAATTGTTCTTTAACTAATGATTCTACAGGTTAGATTAGATTAATCTCTAAGACTTAGACCACTATCATTGATGTCGAGTCTAATCTTGTCCACCTATCACCTTAGACATCAACTATCATTGGCTAAGATGCAAATAGCATGTTCAGGCCTACCTACACGTTCTGTCTACACTTATGAGGAGCAGAGCATCATCGATCTAAGCATTGATTAGCTACTTCAATCCCTAGCATGAAGCACATTCTAAACATCATTGATTTGTCAACTAATCTACCTAAACAATCCTAAGTCAATATCAGTTTCCCCTAATCTACCTCACCCACGATCCATATAGAAAACTACTCAAACATATGCAATAAAACAATAAGCATAGAGAAATAAAAGCAATGAAACATAAGAGAAGAGATAGGGTAAACAAATCATTCACTAGAAACCAAGAGTGCAAGAACAAAGGCTGAAACCAATTTCTCCTCTCTCTAAAAACGAGAAGAGAAAAAACTAAAAGAAACTTGAATAAAACTTAGGTTAAAAGTGTTTAAAAAGGGTTTATTTAGTATCTCTAACAATTAGTTTTAATGTCGGACAAACCTGTTAAGTAAAAATAGGCTTAAAATATTTTGGGCTCCGGTTCACCCGAGATCATCCACATGAGATCGGCCATAAGGCCTATCTCCTGATGGGCAGTGAAATCGTACAGGTTATCTTGCGTTGGCCTGAGATTTTCCATGGTGAGATTGGCCTCATGGCCGCGCTGGTGATGGACAGGGGTGTTGGCTTGAGATATGCCACAAAAAATCGGCCGAATGGCAAATCTTGTGATGGATAGCGGTGTTTGCTTGTGATCGGCCACATGATATCAGCCTGATGGATGATCTAGTGATGGGCAGTGAGTTTGCTTGAGATCGGCCAGGCTGGGTAGGAATTTGGCAGGTCTCGGAAGGTGCTGGCCAGGTGGTATGCGATTGGGCATGTGCGATCAGTCGGATGGCCGATCGCGTGGGCAGGTGGTCGATCGGGCTAGGCAGGCACTCGGAAGGCCTTGGCAGGTGCAGGCCGATCGTGGTTGGGTCTCGGCATGTCTAGCATGCCGGGTTGTACGCGATTGGCCAAGGGTGATCGGCCGGATTGCCGATCACATCGGCAGGACTCGGTTCGGCATCGGCAGGTTCTGGCCAATCAGGCTGGGGTCTCGGCACATCTAGCCGATCGGGCTGGTGGGCTGGCTCCTTTGGTGCGTGATCGGTCCGGTGCGGTTGGCTGGATGTCTGATCACGTGGCCTGGCAGGTTCTCGGGAACGGCTGAGATCGGCCGGATGGCCAATCTCGTGCCCTTTAGAAGAATCCTTGGCCATTTTTTGCTTCTTGTCCCGTCTAGCTTCTCGTTGTTACATGAAATCAACGAGAAGGTATGGAAGATGCAGAAATGCATGCCCTAACCTATAAAATGCAATGCTAAATGCAATTGAACGTAAATAGGCAGATAAAATGCCTAATCTGCTAATGAAGACACAAAAAGGTGTGTCTATCCCAAAATGCCATATTTTTGAAATGCCATAACCTTTGCACCACGATGTTCTACACGGCCGACAATACCATTTCGCAAAGCCCTTTAAAAATTCTCTGACATGCCAATGGTACGAAGACCCATTGGGGTAGTTTTGACCCCAAATTTTGATGTTTAGATGCTCTTTGGATGTTTTTCTCGAGCAAAGGTTACCACGACCTCAAAACCGTATTATCGGCTGTCTCAAACTCATCCCATGGCCAATCCAAAATTTTTCAACCATCTAGGTGAGACCCACACATCGCGTGGGGAGCCTTATTTATCGAGTGGAGGTTACCGATAATCATTGCAAAAAGAGGATGAAGAGGATATATACAGTTGCATGATATGTACTACCAGGTGTGATCATACCAGCACTAATGCACCGCATCCCATCAGAACTCTGCAGTTAAACGTGCTTTGGTAAGCGTACTACTAGGATGGGTTACCTCTTGGGAAATCCTCTTTTTGTACCCCTTCTTTTATTCACTCGGTTTTTTATATGTCTATCGCAAAACATCCTATTTTCGAAAGGTCATAACTTTTGTGCCGCGATCGGCGAACAATACCATTTCGGAAAGCTCTCTTAAACTTCTATGACGTGCCAATGGTACAAAGACCCATTGTGGCCATTTTCCACCCCAAATTTTGATGTTTAGACGCTCTTGGACGTTTTTCACGGGCATAAGCTATCAGGACCTCAAAACCATATTATTGGCCATCTCAAACTCATCGCATGCCCAATCCAAAAAATTTCAATCATCTAGGTGAGGCCCAAACATCGTGTGGAACCTTATTTATCTAGTGGAGCTCACAAAGAATCATTGAAAAATGTGGATGAAGAGCATATATACGATTGCATGATATCTACAACGGGTCCGATCATACAAGCACTAAAGCACCGGATCCCAACATAACTCTTCAGTTAAACGTGCTTGGGCAAGGATAGTGCAAGGATGGGTGACCTCCTGGGAAGTTCTCGTGTTATACCCTTTCATTTATTCCATCGATTTGTTATGTGTCTATCGCAAAACATTGTATTTTCGAAATGCCATAAATTTTGCACTGCGATGAACTACATGGCCGTCAATACCATTTCGGAAAGCTTTCTCAAACATCCTCTACGTGCAAATGGTGCGAAGACCCAATGGAGCTAGTTTTGATCCCAAATTTTTATGTTTAGACGCTCTATGGATGTTTTCTCAGATGGAAGCTATCATGACCTCAAAATGATATTATCGGCCATCTCAAACTTATCGCATGGCCGATCCAGAACTTTTCAACCATCTAGATGAGGCCAACACATCCCATGGAACCTTTTTTATTGAGTGGAGCTCACAAAGAATCATTGCACAAAGTGGATGAAGGGCATATATACGATTGCATCGTATGTACTACCGGGTGTGATCATACCCGCATTAATGCATCGGATCCCATCAGAACTCTGCAGTTAAATGTGCTTAGGCAAGGTTAGTATTGGGATAGGTGACCTCATGGAAACTGCTCGTGTTGCACCCCTTCTTTTATTCACTTAATTTTTAATGCGTCTATCGCAAAATGCCATATTTTCAAAATGTCGTAACTTTTGCACCACGATGAACTACACGATCGAGAATACCATTTCGGAAAGCTCTGTCGAAGATCTCTGACGTGCCAATGGTATGAAGACCCATTGGGGCTGTTTTTGACCCCTTTGATGTTTAGACATGCTTTGGACTTTTTTATAGGACGGAAACTATTACAACCTCAAAAGCATATTATCGACTGTCTCAAACTCATCGCATGGCTGATCCAAAACTTTTCAACTATCTAGGTGAAGCCCACACATCACGTGGAGCCTTATTTATCTACTGGAGCCCACCAAGAATTATTACAAAAAGTGGATGAAGAGCATATATACCATTGCATGAAATGTGCTACCAGGTGCTATCAAACCAGCACTAATGCACCGTAACCAATTAGAACTCCATAGTTAAACGTTCTTGAGCAAGGGTAGTACTAGGATGGGTTACCTCCTAGAAAATCCTTTAGTTGTCGCCCTTGTTTTATTCACTCGATTTTTATGTGTCTATCACAAAATGCCGCATTTTTCGAAATGCCATAAATTTTTCACTGCGATTAACTACACGGCTTACAATACCATTTCGGAAAGCTCTTTTAAACATCTCTGACATGCCAATGGTACGAAGACCCATTGGGGCTATATTCGACTCCAAATTTTAATGTTTCGATGCTCTTTGGACATTTTTCTTAGGCGAAAGCAATCACGACCTCATAGCCGTATTATTGACCGTCTCAAACTAAACGCATCGCTGATCCAAAAATTTTCAACCATCTAGGCGAGGCCCACACATTGTCTGTAGCCTTCTTTATCAAGTAGAACACACGAAGAATCATTGCAAAAAGTGGATGAAGAGCATATATACGATTGCATGATATGTACTATGGGGTGCGATCATATCATCACTAATACACCGGATCCTATGAGAACTTTACAGTTTGACGTGATTTCGCAAGGGTATGGGATTGGTGACCTCATGTGGAATTCCTCCTGTTGCACCCCCTCTTTTATTCATTCGAATTTTTTAGGCGTGTATCGCAAAACACCTAGGCGAGGCCCACACTGTATGTTGTCTTCTTTATCGAGTAGAGCACACAAAGAATCATTGCAAAAAGTGGATGAAGAGCATATATACGATTGCATGCTATGCACTATGGGGTGCTATCATACCAGCACTAATGCACTGGATCCCATGAGAACTCTGCAGTTAGACGTGATATGGAAATGGTATGGGATTGGTGAACTCCTGGGGAATTCCTCGTGTTGCACCCCTTCTTTTATTCATTTGATTTTTTATGCGTGTATCGGAAAACACCATATTTTCGAAATGCCATAAGTTTTGCACCGAGATAAACTGTTTGACGAAAAATACAATTTCAGAACGCTCATTCAAACATCTGTGACGTGCAAATGGTACAAAAACATACTGGGTATGTTTTGGACCTCAAATTTTGATGTTTAGACATGCTTACGGACGTTTTTCTCAGGCAGAAGCAATCATGTCCTCAAAGTTATATTATTGGCTGTCTTCAAACTCATTGCATTGCTGATCAAAAACTTTTCAACCATCTATGTGAGGCCCACACATCATGTGTTGTCTTCTCTATCTAGTGGAGCTACCGAAGAATCATTGCAAAAAGTGGATAAAGAGTAGATATACATTTCATGATATGTACTACCCGGTCCGATCATACACGCACTAATGCACCAGATCCTATAAGAACTTTGCTATTAAATGTGCTTGGGTGAGGGTAGTACTGGGACAGGTAACCTCATGGATGTTCTCGTGTTGCACCCATTCTTTTATTCACTCAATTTTTTATGTGTCTATCGCAAAATGACGTATTTTTTAAATCCATTAACTTTTGAACCGCGATGAACTATACGGCCAAAACTACCATTTTGAAGCTCCCTCAAACATCTATGAAGTGCCATGGTACAAAGACCCAATGGGGATGTTTTCGTCTCAAATTTGAGGCTTAGACGCTCTTTCGGATGTTTTCTAGGGAGGAAATTACCAGAACCTCAAAAGCATATTATCGGTTGTCTCAAAATCATTGAATGGCTGATCTAAAAATTTTCAACCATCAAGTTGAAGCCCACACATCCCATGGAGCCCACCAATAATCATTACAAAAAGTGGATGAAGAGCATATATACGATTGCATGATATTTGCTACCAGGTGTTATCAAACAAGTACTAATGCACCAGATCCCATTAGAGCTCCACGGTTAAATGTGCTTGGGCAAGGGTAGTACTTGGATGGGTTACCTCCTGGGAAATCCTCTTGTTGTAGCCCTTATTTTATTCACTTGATTGTTTATGTGCCTATCGCAAAACACCGTTTTTTCTAAATGCCAAAACTTTTGCACCACGATTAACTACACGGGCGACAATACCATTTTGGAAAGCTCTCTTAAACATCTCTGACGTGCCAATGGTACGAGACCCATTCGGTCTGTTTTCGACTCCAAATTGTAATGTTTTGACGCTCTTTGGTCCCTTTTTCTCCGGCGGAAGCAATCACGACCTCAAAGTCGTATTATCGGCCGTATCAAAGTAATGCATCGTTGATCCAAACTTTTCATCCATCTAGGTGAAGCCCTCACATCGTGTGTTGCCTTCTTTATCGAGTGGAGTACACAAAGAATCATTGCAAAAAGTTGATGAAGAGCATGTATACAATTGCATGATATGTACTACCGGGTGCGATCATTCCGGCACTAATGCAGCGGATCCCATCAAAACCCTACACTTACACGTGCTTGCGAGAGGGTAGTACTGGGATGGGTGATCTCCTGCGAAGTCCTCATGTTGCACACCCTACTTTTATTCACACAATTTTTTAATGTGTCGATCGCAAAACGCTACATTTTGGAAATGCCGCAACTTTTGCACCACGATGAACTACACGGCCGACATTACCATTTCGGAAAGCTCTCTTAAACATCTTTAATGAGCCAGTGGTACGAAGACCCTTTGGGGCTGTTTTCAACCCCATATTTTGATGATTTGACACTCTTTGGACGTTTTTCTAGGGTGGAGGCTATCACAACCTCGAAACCATATTATCGGCCCTCTCAAACTTATAGCACGTGAGGCCCACAAATTGTGTGGAGCTTTCTTTATTGACTGGAGCTCACAAAAAATCATTGCAAAAAGTGATATGTATACGATTTCATGGTATGTACTACCAGGTACGATCATACCAGCACTAATGCACCGGATCCCATTAGAACACTAAACTACATGGCCGAAAATACCATTTCAAAAAGCTCACACAAAAATCTGTGACGCGCCAATGATAAAAAAAACAAATTTCGGTTGTTTTCGACCTCAAATTTTGATGTTTAGACATTTTTACGGACGTTTTTCTCATGCAGAAGAAATCACGACCTCAAAACTATATTATCGCACATCTCAAACTCAATGCATTGTAAATACAAAACTTTTCAACCATCTAGGTGACACCCACACATCATGTGTTGTCTTCTGTATCGAGTGGAGCTTCCAAATAATCATTGCAAAAAGCGGATAATGAGCAGCTATACGATTGCATGATATGTCTACCGGGAGCGATCATACCAGCACTAATGCACCGTATCCAATCGGAACTCTATAGTTAACCGTGCTTGGGAGAGGCTAGTACAAGGATGGGTGACCTCTTCGGAAGTCCTCGTGTTGCACCCCTTATTTTATTCACTCGATTTTTCATTTGTCTATCGCAAACACCGTATTTTCGAAATCCCATAACTTTTTCAGCTCGATAAACTAAACGGCCGGCAATAACATTTCAAAAAGATCTCTCAATGATGTAATGTGTGAATGCAATGGAGACCTATTGCATCTGTTTTTTACCCCAAAAGTAGTTGTTAAGATGCTTATTCGGACGTTTTTCTCAAGTGGGAGCGATGAGGACCTTAAAACCATATTATCGGCCATCTCAAACTCATCGCATCGCTTATCCAGAACTTTTAAACCATCTAGATGAGGTCCACACATCGTTTGTTACCTTTTTATCGAGTCGACTTCACGAAAAATCATTGCAAAAAGTAGATGAAGAGCATATATATGTCTGCATGATATGTACTACCGGGTGGTATCATACCAGCACTAATGCCCTGGATCCCATCAGAACTCTGCAGTTAAACGTGCTTGGGTGAGGGTAGTAGTAGGATGGGTTACTTCCTGGGAAGTCCTCATGTTGCACGCCTTCTTTTTTTCACTACATTTGTTATGTGTCTATCACGGAACACAATAATTTTTGACATGCCATTACTTTTTCACCGCGATGAACTACATGGCCGACATTACCATTTTGGAAAGCTCTCTCAAAGATATTTACCTGAAATTGGTATGAAGTCCCTTTGGTCCTGTTTTGACACCAAATTTTGATGCTTAGATGCTCTTTCAGACGTTTTTCTTAGGCAGAAGCAATCACGACTTCAAAACCGTATTATCGGCCATCTCACACTCATCGCATGGCCAATCCAATACTTTTCAACCATCTAGGTGAGGCCCACACATCCTGTGGAGCCTTCTTTGTTGATTCGTGCTCACGAAATATCATTCCAAAAAGTGGATGAAGAGCATATATACGATTGCATGTTATATACTACTAGGTGTGTTAATACCAACCCTAATGCAACGGATCCCAACAGAACTCTACAGTTAAACATGCTTGGGAAAGGGTAGTATTGGAATGGGTTACCTCTTGGGAACTTGATGAGGACATCAGGTCGTACACCCAGCCAGGAGACCAGACTGGCCGACCAGGAAGCTTGCCCGAGACAGCAGGACCATCTGGCGCGCCTGCCGGACCAGACAGTACCGCCGGACCCTCGACCTATAGGACCAGACCGGTCAACATCGCCGGCGGAGAGGCCCAAGCTTCCGGCACACTTGGTGGGGACGTGAATGACACCGCCGGTCCCCCTGATGACACCGCCGACTCCGGGATCAACTTGGCCGGTCCTGAAGTCATTCCGGCCAGTACCGCGCACAATCCAGCCGGTACAGGCCATCCAGCCGAGTACACGCACACTTCCACTTCTACACAAGAGGACTCGGACCAAATGAGCTACCAGCTCCAGGACATGCACTTAGAGGAAGTATCTACACCAGTGGTACCTCCAGGAGCAATGACAAGAAGCAGATCAAGAGCACTCTTCCACAAATTCAGCTTATGGGTCGACAAGCTTCTAGAGGAAGAGCAGCTAAGGACAATGGGCCAGAAGAGCAAATTAGAGTCCAAAGGCTTCTTAACAACACAAGGAACATCAGAGACTTGGGCTTTAGTGGCAAGAGAGGTCAGGGCCCAAAGATTTGTAACCCTACTCCAAGTCGAAGACTAGGAGCAAGGCGCGTGCATGCCATAAGGACGGCCACCTTCCATTTCTTGGCCGTGAGGTGAGTTAAGGTAAGTTTACATTCGAATATATGCCTCTTTCTGTTTTGCAGGGTAGGATCTAGATTGCTTTACATTTTTGAGTCAAGAACATTTTAGGAATAGGTCCTTTTTCGGTTATGCACTTTTGTATCTTTTCCTTTTGTGCACTTTTGTAAACTTTCCTTTTCTTTATTTGAGTCGACCCTAGAAGGTCAAGCTGTCGAGCATATTAATAAGGCTCCTTCCAGCATTGTAGTTCGACAACCTTTTTGATTATTAATAAAGTAGAACTTTTTCCCTACGAGCTTTCTCTCAAGAGAGACTTGTGCGCTTAGAACCTAGTTGAGACCAGCCCTCCTAGCTCTAAGTTTGTGATTTATCACGAGGTTCATCACCCCTCGTGTGGTTCACTTCACCCTTCCATCGTTTACCAACCAGAAAACCCCTATCCAGAAGCCTAAGGTTGAGTTTCTCACCTAATCTTCTACAAACAGCCCACGCGCATACATCCTTGAATCAAGGCTTGTATCATTTTGGTATCAGAGCTTAAAGCTCCTAAACCAGGTTGTTTCTATCCTTTTGCTTGTCTTATTTCTAGTTCTTGCATTAGTTTAAGTCGTATTCAAGAAAAATCAAAAAAAACAACACCAAACTCCAAACCGAGTGCATCTAGCCTCCTACGTGTATCACTAGGGTTTAGATTCACTTTTGCATTGTCTTGCACGTTTTCCTTTTTGTTTAAATCATATTTCCTTTAATTTTAAGTTAAATTAAAAAGAAAATAAAAAGAAAATAGAAAGAATACTAAAGGAATTCGAATTGGACAGCTAGCACAAGTTGTCTAGGAAGTTTCCTTTTTTTTTCAAATTTCCTTTCCTTAGGATTTTCCTTTTTTGCATTATTTTCGAATCCCATATAAAAAGAAACTCTCCTAATAATTTAGGAGCACCCTAATTATCTTCTTTCTTTGTAGCACACATGGGAGAAGAGAATAGAGACGCAGCTGAAGCCATGATGGCCATGTTCACCACACTCCAAACACAACTCGCATCCATAGGCGAGAGGTTGGAGCGCGTGGAAAGACCGGTGAGGTTCCAGGCCATAAGGCACGTGAGAGCTGAGCAAGACCGTCCTGAGGGTCCTGAGCACCTTAGGACACGGCACGAACAGGAGGAACCCCAGCCAGATGGAGATGAGGACACACAACCTCATAACTATCACCATAGGCCGAGAGGACCTCCACGGCAACCAGAGGCAGAAGATGATGGCTTTGAGCCATATGGTCTTCACCAGAGACCAAGAATGCCTCCTAGACGTCATGAGGATGGAGATGAACACACCTATAACCGGGTAATTCATCCTGATGTTAAACTAACTCCTCCAACTTTTGCAGGAAAAGTAGACCCCGAGGCTTACCTAGATTGGGAGAAGCGAATGGATCAAATCTTTGATCACTAAACCAACCAGGACCTAGGAGAGTCTCAATGGCAGTAGCACAACTCACGGACAATGCCCTCATCTGGTGGGATCGTGAGGTATCTGACAGAAAGAGGAAAAGAATGAGGCCCATAGACTCATGGGTCGACATGAAGGATGTCATGCGACAAAGGTTTGTTCCACCTTACTTTCATAGGGACTTGCAACGTCGTTTTCGTACTCTAAGCAGGGTACCAGATCAGTAGAGGAGTACTATGAAGAGTTCGAGAAGCTAAGGAACATACTAGAGCTCAATGATGATGAAGAAG
>JAEVFF010001863.1:0-19005 GCA_018901945.1 Pugionium dolabratum
TAGAAGAAGATCGACTAAGGACAATGGGCCAAAAATACAAGGAAGAGTCCAATAGCTTCTCACAACACAAGGGACATCAGAGACTTGGGCTTTAGTGGCAAGAGAGGTCAAGGCCCAGAGATTTGTAACCCTACTCCAAGTCGAAGACTAGGAGCAAGGCGTGTGCATGCCACAAGGACGGCCACCTTCCATTTCTTGGCCGTGAGGTGAGTTAAGGTAAGTTTACATTCGAATATATGCCTCTTTATGTTTTGCAGGGTAGGATCTAGTTGCTTTACATTTTTGAGTCAAGAACATTTTAGGAATAGGTCCTTTTTCGGTTATGCACTTTTGTATCTTTTCCGTTTGTGCACTTTTGTAAACTTTCCTTTTCTTTATTTGAGTCGACCCTAGAAGGTCAAGCTGTCGAGCATATTAATAAGGCTCCTTCCAGCATTGTAGTTCGACAACCTTTTTTGATTATTAATAAAGTAGAACTTTTTCCCTACAAGTTTTCTCTCTAAGAATCTTGTGCGCTTAGAACCTAGTTGAGACCAGCCATCCTAGCTCTAAGTTTGTGATTTATCACGAGGTTCATCACCCCTCGTGTGGTTCACTTCACCCTTCCATCGTTTACCAACCAGAAATTCCCTATCCAGAAGCCTAAGGTTGAGTTTCTCACCTAATCTTCTACAAACAGCCCACGCGTATACATCCTTGAATCGAGGCTTGTATCACTCTACCTGTCCCTGTTCTATACTCGACACTTCCTTGAAAACCATTAGTAACATTAAATCCATCGAGGCTAAAGCTCTCCGGACATGACTTGGTTGAATAAGAAAATTAGACTTGATAAGTTTCTTTTCCTTACTCATTTGGAGTTGTAGCTCATGTACTTGGGCAGGGGTAAGAGGAGCTAGGCTGACCTTTCTCTTGTCATGCACGAAGGTGTAGAGATTGGTTCGGCCATCATGCCTGGTCTCTTTGTCAAACTGCCATGGTCTTCCTAGTAGAAGATGGCCACCTTGCATGGGCACCACGTCGCACACGACCTGGTCTTGGTACTTGCCCACACTGAATGGCACAGTGACTTGCTCATGAATCTTGAGCTCCACTTTGTCATCGAGCCATCTCAGTTTATATGGTCGAGGATGCCGTGTCCTCTCTAGACCTAGCTTATCAACCATATACGCACTAGCAACGTTAGTGAAAGAACCACCATCTATGATGAGGTTACATACCTTTCCCTTGATGGTGCAACGGCTGTGGAAGATGTTCTCCCTTTGGATGGTCTCTGAAGGATCAACCATTGCACTGAGGATACGTCTAGTGACCAGCACTTCCCCCACATCAGGGTACTCAATGTCACCATATTCTCCTTCTAGTTCATAGTCCTCTTCATCTTGGGACTCATATTCTCCTGCCTCCGTAATCAGCATGACTCGGTTGTTTGGGCACTCTCTTGAGATGTGTCCACGTCCCCTACACTTGAAACAAGTTATGTCACGTGATCTTTGAGGGTTAGAAGACTTATCAGGCTCTCTCTGGTCACGGGTGGGTTCAGGAGGCTTGCTCTTGAACCTTGACTCGATCTCTACGCTTTTGCCTTTGTCCACTGTCTTAGGCATGTTGCTTGGTGCCAAAGGTGTCTTAGGCTTGCTGCGGATGTCTTGGCTCTTACGTTTGATGTGCTGTTCAGCTTGCACAGATAGGTGGAACAAGTCCTTGAAGTCGTTGTAGATTTGCCTTCCCACCTTGCAGCTGATCCTTTCTTGGAGTCCATCCAAGAATTGTGCCATCAATGCTTCTTCATCATCATTGAGCTCAAATCTGTTCCTTAGCTTCTCGAACTCTTCATAGTATTCTTCTACTGATCTGGTACCCTGCTTAAGAGTACGAAAACGACGGTGCAAATCTCTATGAAAGTAAGGTGGAACAAACCTTTGTCGCATGAGGTCTTTCATGTCGACCCATGAGTCTACTGGTCTCATTCTCTTCCTCCTTCTGTCAGATACCTCACGATCCCACCAGATGAGGGCATTGTCCGTGAGTTGTGCTACTGCCATTGAGACTCTCCTAAGTCCTGGTTGGTTGTAGTGATCAAAGATATGATCCATTCTCCTCTCCCAATCTAGGTAAGCCTCGGGGTCTACTTTTCCTGCAAAACTTGGAGGAGTTAATTTAACATCAGGATGAATTACCCGGTTGTAGGTGTGTTCATCTCCATCCTCATGACGTCTAGGAGGCATTCTTGGTCTCTGGTGAAGACCATATGGCTCAAAGCCATCATCTTCTGCCTCTGGTTGCCGTGGAGGTCCTCTCGGCCTATGGTGATAGTTATGAGGTTGTGTGTCCTCATCTCCATCTGGCTGGGGTTCCTCCTGTTCGTGCCGTGTCCTAAGGTGCTCAGGACCCTCAGGACGGTCTTGCTCAGCTCTCACGTGCCTTATGGCCTGGAATCTCACTGGTTTTTCCACGCGCTCCAACCTCTCGCCTATGGATGCGAGTTGTGTTTGGAGTGTGGTGAACATGGCCATCATGGCTTCGGCTGCTTCTCTATTCTCTTCTCCCATGGTGTGCTACAAAAAAGAAGACAAGTTAGGATGCTCCTAAATTGTTAGGAGGGTTTTCTTTTTATAAAGGGTTTGAAAAAAATGCAAAAAGGAAAAATCCTAAGGAAAGGAAATTCGAATACAAGGCAAAAAGGAAACTTCCTAGACAACTTGTGCTAGCTGTCCAATTCGAAATCTTTTGGTTATTTTCCTATTTTCTTTTCTTTTCTTTTTGTTTTCTTTTTAATTTAACTTAAAATTAATGGAAATATGAATTAAACAAAAGGAAAACGTGAATGGCAATGCAAAAGTGAATCTAAACCCTAGTGATACACGTAGGAGGCTAGATGCACTCGGTTTGGAGTTTGAGGTTATTTTTTTTATTTTTCTTGAATGCGACTTAAACTAATGCAAGAACACAAAACAAAACAAGCAAAAGGATAGAAAAACCTGGTTTAGGAGCTTTAAGCTCTGATACCAAAATGATACAAGCCTTGATTCAAGGATGTATGCGCGTGGGCTGTTTGTAGAAGATTAGGTGAGAAACTCAACCTTAGGCTTCTGGATGGGGGTTTTCTGGTTGGTAAAAGATGGAAGGGTGAAGTGAACCACACGAGGGGTGATGAACCTCGTGATAAATCACAAACTTAGAGCTAGAAGGGCTGGTCTCAACTAGGTTCTAAGCGCACAAGCTTCTTTGAGAGAATAACTTGTAAAGAAAATTCGATCTTTATTAATTTAGCAAAAAGGTTGTCGAACTACAATGCTGGAAGGAGCCTTATTAATATGCTCGACAGCTTGACCTTCTAGGGTCGACTCAAACAAAGAAAAGGAAAGTTTAAAAAAGTGCACAAAAGGAAAAGATACAAAAGTGTATAACCGAAAAAAGGACATATTCCTAAAATGTTCTTGACTCAAAAATGTAAAGCATCTAGATCCTACCCTGCAAAACAGAAAGAGGCATATATTTGAATTGAAACTTACCTTAACTTCCCTCACGGCCAAGAAATGGAAGGTGGCCGTCCTTGTGGCATGCACGCGCCTTGCTCCTAGTCTTCGACTTGGAGTAGGGTAAAATATCTTTGGGCCCTGACCTCTCTTGCCACTAAAGCCCAAGTCTCTGATGTTCCTTGTGTTGTTGAGAAGCCTTTGGGCTCTACTTTGCTCTTCTGGCCCATTGTCCTTAGCTGATCTTCCTCTAGGAGCTTGTCGACCCATAAGCTGAATTTGTGGAAGAGTGCCCTTGATCTTCTTCTTGTCATTGCTCCTTGAGGTACCACTGGTGTAGATACTTCTTCTAGGTGCATGTCCTGGAGCTGGTAGCTCATTTGGTCCGAGTCCTCTTGTGTGGAAGTGGAATTGCGCGTGTACTCGGCTGGATCGGCTGTACCGGCTGGATTGTGCGCGGTACTGGCCGGAATGACTTCAGGACCGCCAAGTTGATCCCGGAGTCGGCGGTGTCATCAGAGGGACCGACGGTGTCATTCACGTACCCACCAAGTGTGCCGGAAGCTTGGGCCTCTCTGCCGGCAATGTTGACCGGTCTGGTCCTATAGGTCGAGGGTCCGGCGGTACTGCCTGGTCCGGCAAACGTGCCAGATGGTCCTGCTGTCTCGGGCAAGCTTCCTGGTCGGCCAGTCTGGTCTCATGGCTGGATATATGACCTGATGTCCTCATCACTATCTCAACCGCATCCAGAAGTGCATTCCTTGGGAGGTTCGCATCAATAGCTATGACAAAACATCCAAATAATCCAATCTATCCCAAACTGCGTAATGCCATGCCTAATGCTTCAGTTGTAAACGTTTGCTCAATGAGCTACAATGATCAATTTAGAATGATCGATTTAGCTAGGTGATAAACTTGACATGTCCACACTAAATCGTCCGTATTTTTGATTAGAGTTCAAAATGACATGAATCCAATGCCCACGTTAAGCTAGCTCAATTTTCTACATTGTTACAACATTTAAGACTCAAAGAGCTACCACAAAGCCTTCAAGTAATCCAATATATCATAAACTGCGTGATGTCATGCATTATGTTTCATTTAAAAGCCTTTACTCAAGAAGCACTAATGATCAGTTTAGAATGATCACTTTAACTGGCCAATAACAGCGACATGTCTGCACTAAATCGTCCTTAACTTTTTATTTGGAGTTCAAAATTACACGAACCCAACGCCCACGTTAAGGTAGCTCAATATTCTATATTGTGACCAAATTTAAGGCTGAAATAGATACGAAAAAACCTCCAAGTAATCAAATCTATCCCAAACTACGTGATGTCATGTATTATGCTTCATTTGTAAACATTTTCGCAATGAGCCCCAATGATCAGTTTAGAATGATCATTTTAACTAGCTGATCAACTTGACATGTCCGCACTAAATCGTATTTAACAATTTATTTATAGCTCAAAATGACATGAGTCCATCGGCCATGTTAATCTAGCTGAATTTTTAATATTGTGACAACATTCTAGACTGAAAGAGATATGACAAAGCCTCCAAGTTATCTAATGTATCCCAAACTGCGTGATGCCATGCATTATGCTTCATTTATAAGCGTTTACTAAAGGAGCACCAATCATCAGCTTAGAATGATCATTTTAACTGGCTGATCAACTTGAAATGTACGCACTAAATCGTCCGAACTATTGATTTAGAATCATAATGACACGAATCCAACACCCATGTTAAGCTAGCTCAAGTTTTTATGTTGTGATAAAATTTAACACCGAAATAGCTACGACAAATCCTTTAAGTAATCCAATCTATCCAAAACTTCGTGATAACATGCATTATTCTTTATTTGTAAAGCTCTGCTAAATGAGCACCAATGATCAGTTTAAAATGATCAATTTACCTAGCCGATAAACTTCAAATTTCTGCACTAAATCATCTGTAACTTTTGATTTAGAGTTCAGAATCACATGAATCCAACGCCCACGTTAAAGTAGCTCAATTTTCTATATTGTGACAAAATTTAAGAACGAAACAGCTGAGACAAAGCCTCCAAGTAATCCAATGTATCCTAAACTACGTGATGCCACACATTAGGCTTCATTTATAAGCCTTTATTCAAGTAGCACCAATGATCAGTTTGGAATGATCATTTTAACTGGCTGGTCAACTTGACATGTACGCACTAAATCGTCCGAACCATTTGATTTAGAGTAAGAATGACACGAATCCAATTTCCACGTTAAGCTAGCTCAATTTTATATATTGTGATAAAATTTAACACCGAAATAGCTACAACAAAGCCTCTAAGTAATCCAATCTATCCCAAACTGCGTAATGCCATGCGTTATGCTTCATTTGTAAGTGTTTTCTCAATGAGCACCAATGATCAATTCAGAATGATCGATATAACTAGGTGATAAACTTTACATGTCCGCACTAAATCGTCCATAACTTTTGTTTTAGAGTTCAGAATGACATGAATACAAAGCCCACGTTAAGCTAGCTCAATTTTCAATATTGTGACAAAAATATAAGACAGAAATACCTACGACAAAACGTCCAAGTAATCCAATGTATCCCAAACTGCGTGCTGCCATGTATAATGATTCATTTATGAGCCTTGACTCAAAGAGCTCCATTGATCAGTTAAGAATGATCAATATAACTGGCCGATAAACTCTACATATATGCACTAAATCGTCTGTAACTATTTATTCAGAGTTCACAATGACACGAATCGAAAGCCCAGGTTAAGCTAGCTCAATTTTCTACATTGAAACAGCATTTGAGACTGAAATAGCTACCAAAAAGTCTTCAAGTAAACCAATATATCTCAAACTACGTGATGCCATGCATTATGATTCATATATTAGCCTTTAGTTAAGGAGCTCCAACGATCAGTTAAGAATGATCATTTTAATTGGATGATCAACTCCACATGTACGAGCTAAATTGTCCATAACTATTTATTTAGAGTTCTGAATGCCACGAATCCAACGCCCACATAAGCTTGCCAGTTTTCTATATTGTAACAAAATTTTACTCTGAAATAGCTACGAAAAAGCCTCCGAGTAATCTAATGTATCCCAAACTGCGTGATGCCATGCATTATGCTTTATTTATAAGCCTTTACTCAAGGAGCACCAATGATCTGTTTAGAATGATCATTTTAACTGGCCAATCACCTTGACATATACGCACTAAATCGTCCATAGATTTTGAGTTAGAGTTCAGAATGACACGAATCCAACCCCCACGTTAAACTAGCCCACGTTAAACTAGCTCAATTTTCTATACTGTAACAATATTTGAGACTAAAGAGCTACCACAAAGCCTTTAAGTAATCCAATCTTTCCTAAATTGTGTGATGCCATGAATTATGTTTTATTTAT
The DNA here is from genome assembly GCA_018901945.1 of Pugionium dolabratum. Taxonomy (NCBI): domain Eukaryota; kingdom Viridiplantae; phylum Streptophyta; class Magnoliopsida; order Brassicales; family Brassicaceae; genus Pugionium; species Pugionium dolabratum. The sequence continues at coordinate 6,890 of JAEVFF010001863.1, forward strand.
AAGCCTTTAATTAAGGAACACTAATGATCAATTTAGAAAGATCACTTTAGAATGACCAATTTAACTCGCCGATCAACTTGATATGTTTGCACTAAATCGTCTGTAACTTTTAATTTACAGTTCAGGATGACATAAATCCAATGCCCACGTTAAAGTAGCTCAATTTTCTATATTGTGACAACATTTGAGATTGAAAGAGCTACCAAAAAGCTTTCAAGTAATCCAATCTATGCTAAAATGTGTGATGCCATGCATTATGCTTCATTTATAAGCATTTACTCAAGGAGCACTAATTATCACCTTAGAATGATCACTTTATCTGCCAGACCAACTAGACCTGTCCGCACTAAATCGGATGTAACTTTTAATTTAGAATTTAGAACGACATGAATCCAACACCCAGATTAAGCTAGCTTAATATTCTACTTTGTGACAACATTTGAGACTGAAGTAACTACCACAAAGCTATTAAATAACCAATCTATCCTAAACTATGTGATGTCATGCATTATGATTCATTTATAAGCCTTTACTCAAGGTGCACTAATAATCAGGTTAGAATGATTACTTTAGAATGACAAGTTTAAAATAATAACTTTAACTGGCCGATCAATATGACATGTCCGCAAATTTTGATTTAGAGTTCAAAATGACACGAATGCAATAGCCATGTTAAACTAGCTCAATATTCTATATTGTAACAAAATTTAAGACCAAAATAGAGACGAAATACCCTCCAAGTAATCCAATCAATCCCAAACTGCGTGATGCCATGCATTATGCTTTATTTGTAAACCTCTTTTCAATGAGCACCAATGATCAGTTTAGATTGATCAGTTTGGAATGATCAATTTAACTAGCCAATAAACATGACATGTCCGCACTAAAATGTCCGTAACTTTTGCATTACTATTTAAATGACATGAATCCAATGCCCACGTTAACTAGCTCAGTTTTCTATATTGTGACAAAATTTAAGTCCAAAATAGCTACGACAAAGCCTACGAGTAATCCAATGTATCCCAAACAGCGTGATACTACGAATTATGCTTTTTTTATAAGCTTTTACTCAAGGAGCACCAATGATCAGTTTAGAATGATCATTTTAACTGGCCAATCAACTTGACATGTACGCACTAAATCGTTCGTAGCTTTTCATTTAGAGTTCAGAATGACACAAATCCAACAGCCACGTTAAACTAGCTCAATTTTCTATATTGTGACAATATTTGAGAATGAAAGAGCTACCACAAAGCGTTTAAGTAATCCACTCTTTCCTAAATTGTGTGATGCCATGAATTATGCTTCATTTATAAGCTTTTAATCAACGAGCACTAATGATCAGTTTGCACTATCAACTTGACATGTTTGCACTAAATTGTCCATCACTTTTGATTTACATTTAAGAATGACACAAATCCATTGCCCATGTTAAACTAGCTTAATTTGCTATATTGTGACAATATTTGATACTGAAAGAGCTACCACGATCCCTCAAGTAACCCAATCTATCCTAAAATGCGTGATGCCTGTCATTATGCTTCATTTATAAGCCTTTACTCAAGGAGAACTAATGATCAGTTTAGAATGATCACTTTATCTAGCAGATCAACTGGACCTGTCCGCACCAAATCATCTGTAAGTTTTGATTTAAAGATTAGAACAACATGAATCCAACACACAGATTAAGCCATCTCAATTCTCTATATTGTGAGAACATTTGAAACTGAAACAACTACAACAAAGCCTCCAAGTAATCTAATGTATCCAAAGTTGGCGTTGCCATGCATTATGCTTCATTTATTAGCGTTTACTCATGGACCACCAATAATCAGTTTAGAATGACCATTTTAACTGGCTGATCAACTTGACATGTACGCACCAAATCATTTGTAAATTTTGATTTAGAGTCATAATGACACGAATCGAACGTCCACATTAAAATTTAACACCGAAATAGCTATGGCGAAACCATTAAGTAATTCAATCTATCCCAAACTGCGTGATGCCATGCATTATGCATTATTTGTAAAGCTTTGCACAATGAGCACCAATGATCAGTTTTTTACCTAGACGATAAATTTCACATTTCCGCACAAAATCATCCGTAACTTTTGATTTAGAGTTCAGAATCACATGAATCCATTGCCCATGTTAAAGTAGCTCCATTTTCTATATTGTGACAAAATTTAAGAACGAAACGGCTGAGACAAAGCCTCCAAGTAATCCAGTGTATCCCAAACTGCGTGATGCCATGCATTATGCTTCATTTATAAGCTTTTACTCCAAGAGAACCAATGATCAGTTTAGAATAATCATTTTCACTGGCCTATCAACTTGACATGTACGCACTAAATCGACCGTAGCTTTTGATTTAGAGTTCAGAATGACACGAATCCAATGCCCACATTAAACTACCTCAATTTTCTATATTGTGACAATATTTGAGGCTGAAAGAGCTAACACAATGCCTTTAAGTAATCCAATTTTCCTAAATTGTGTGATGCCATGAATTATGCTTCATTTATAAGCCTTTAATCAAGGAGTAGGAGCATTGATGATTAGTTTAGAAAGATGACTTTAGAATGATTGTTTTATCAGGCCGATCAACTTGACATTAACACACTAAATTGTCCGTAACTTTTGATTTAGAGTTCAAAATGACACGAATCTAACGCCCACGTTAAGCTAGCTCAATATTCTATATTGTGACACAAATTGACACTGAAAAGCTACCACAAAGCCTTAAGGTAATCAAATCGATCCTAAACTGCATGGTGCCATGCATTATGCTTCATTTATAAGTCTTTACTCAAGAAATATCAGTTTAGAATGATCATTTAACTAGCTTATTCACTTGACATGTCCTCACAAAATCGTATTTAACATTTGATTTAGAGCTCAAAACTACATGAATCCAACGGCCACGTTAATCTAGCTCAATTTTAAATATTGTGACAATATTTGAGACTGAAAGAGCAATGACAAAGCCTCCAAGTAATCCAATGTATCCAAAACTGCGTGATGCCATGCATTATGCTTCATTTATAAGCATTTACTCAAGTAGCACCAATGATCAGTTTAAAATGATCACATTAACTGGCCAATCAAGTTGACATGTTCGCACTAAATCGTCCGTAACGTTTGATTCAGATTTCAAAATGACACGAATCCAACGCCCATGTTAAGCTAGCTTAATTTTTTATATATTGACAACATTTAAGGCGAAAAGAGCTACCACAAAGCCTTCAAGTAATACAATCTATCCCAAACTGCGTGATGCCATGCATTAGGCTTCATTTGTAAACTTTTGCTTAATAAGCACCAATGATCAGTTTAGAATAATCAATTTAACAAGCCGATAAACGTGGCATGTACGCACTAAATCATGTGTAACTTTTGATTTAGAGCTCCAAATGACATGAATCCAACGCCCACATTAAGCTAGCTCAATTTTCTATATTGTGACAAATTTTAAGACAGCGATAGCATCAAAAAGGCCTTGAAGTAATCCAATGTATCCCAAACTGTGTGCTCCATGTATTATGCTTCATTTATAAGCCTTTACTCAAGGAGCACCATTGATCAGTTTAGAATGATCGTTTTAACTGGCCGATCATTTTAATATTAATGCACTAAATTGTACGTAACTTTTGATTTCAAGTTCAAAATGACACGAATCTAACACCCATGTTAAGCTAGCTCAATTTTTTATATTGTGACAACAATTGAGACTAGAAGAGATACCACAAAGCCTTAAAGTAATCAAATCTATCATAAACAGCGTGATGCCATGCGTTATGCTTCATTTATAAGCCTTTACTCAAGAAGCACTAATTATCAGCTTAGAATGATCATTTTAACTAGCTGATTCACTTGACATGTCTACACTAAATCGTCTTTAACATTTGATTTAGAGCTCCAAACGACATGAATACAAAGGCCACGTTAATCTAGCTAAATGTTAAATATTGTGATAACATTTGATACTGAAAGAGCAATGACAAACCTCCAAGTAATCCAATGTATCTAAAACAGAGTGATGCCATGCATTATGCTTCATTTATAAGCCTTTACTCAAGGAGCACCAATGATCAGTTTAAATGATCACATTAACTGGCCAATCAACTTGACATGTCCGCACTAAATCGTCGTAACTTTTGATTCGGAGTTCAAAATGATACGAATCCAACGCCCATGTTAAGCTACCTCAATTTTCTATATTCTGACAATATTTGAAGCTAAAAGAGCTACCACAAAGCCTTCAAGTAATCTAATCTATCCCAAACTGTGTGATGCCATTATGATTCATTTGTAAACCTTTGCTTAATGAGCACCAATGAACAGTTTAGAATGATCAATTTAACTAGCCGATAAACTTGAAATGTCCGCACTAAATCGTTCGTAACTTTTGTTTTAGAGTTCCGAATGACATGAATCCAACTCTCACGTTAAGCTAGCTCAATTTTCTATATTATGATAAAATGTATGACCAAAATAGCTACGACAAAACCACCAAGTAATCCAATCTATCCCAAATTGCGTGATGCCATGCATTCTGCTTCATTTGTAAACCTTTGCTCAGTGAGCACAATGATCAGTTTAGAATGATCAATTTAACTAGCCGATAAACTTGAAATGTCTGCACTAAATCGTCCGTAACTTTTAATTTAGAGTTCAAAATGATATGAGCACCCAGGTTAAGCGAGCTAAATTTTCTATATTGTGACTACATTTGACACTGAAACAAGTACTGAAAAGCCTCCATGTAATCCAATCTATATCAAACTGTGTGATGCCATGCATTCTGCTTCATTTGTAAACCTTTACTACCAATGATCAGTTTAGAATAATCAATTTAGCTGGCTGATAAACTTTACATTTTGGCACTAAATTGTCTTTAACATTTTACTTAGAGCTCAAAATGACATGAATCCAATGCCCATGTTAATCTAGCTCAATTTTCAATATTGTGACAAGATTTGATATTGAAAGAGCTACGACAAAGCCTCCAAGTAATCCAATGTATCCCGAACTGCATGATGCCATGCATTATGCTTCATTATAAGCCTTTACTCAAGTAGCACCAATGATCCGTTTAGAATGTCATTTTAACTAGCCGATAAACTTGACATATCCGCACGAAACCATCCGTAACTTTTGATTTAGAGTTCAAAATGACACGAATTGAACTCTCACGTTAAGTTAGCTCAATTTACATTGTGACAACAATTAAGTCTGAAAGAGCTACCACAAAGCCTTCAAGTAATCCTATCTATCCCAAATTGCGTGATATCATTTATAAGCCTTTACTCAAGGAGGACTAATGATCAGTTGAGAATGATCACTTTAACTTGCCGATCATTTTGACATGTTCGCACTAAATAATCCTTAACCTTTTATTTAGAGTTCAAAACAACACAAATCCAACGCCCAAATTAAGCTAGCTCAATATTATATATTCTACCAAAATCTAAGACGAAAACAGCTATGACAAAGCCTCTTAGTAATCCAATCTATCCCATATTGCATGATGCCATGCAATATGCTTCATTTGTAATCCTTTACTCAATGAGCACCAACGATCAGTTTAGAATGATGAATTTAACTTGTCGATAAACTTAACATGTCCACACTAAATCGTGTGTAACTTTTGATTTAGAATTCAAAAGGACATGAATCCAATGCCCACGTTAGGCTAGCTCAGTTTTCTAAATTGTGACAAAATTGAAGTTCGAAATAGCTACGAAAAAGCCTCCAAGTAATCTAATGTATCCCAAACTGCGTGATGTCGTGCATTATGCTTCATTTATAAGCCTTTACTCAAGGAGCACCTATGATAGTTTAGAATAATCATTTTTAACTGGCCAATCAACTTGACATGGACGCGTACGCACTAAATCGTCCATAGATTTTGATTTAGATTTCAGAATGACACGAATCCAACACCCACGTAAAACTAGCTCAATTTTCTATAATGTGACAATATTTGAGACTGAAAGAGCTACCACAATGCCTTTAAGTTATCCAATCTTTCCTAAATTGTGTGATGCCATGAACTATGCTTCATTTATAAGCTTTTAATCAAGGAGAACTAATGATCAGTTTAGAAAGATCACTTTAGAATGATCACTTTAACTCGCGATCAACTTGACATGTTTACACTAAATCGTCCGTAACTTTTGATTTAGAGTTCATAATGACACAAATCCAATGCCCACGTTAAAGTAGCTCAATTTTCTATATTGTGACAAAATTTAAGACTGAAAGAGCTACTGCATAGCCTTCAAGTAATCCAATCTATCCTAAAATGCGTGATGCGAGGAATTATGCTTCATTTATAATTCTTTACTCAAGCAGCACTAGTGTCAGTTTAGAATCATTACTTTATCTGGCAGATCAACTGGACCTTGTCCACACTAAATTGTCTGTCACTTTTGATTTAGAGTTCAGAATGACATGAATCCAACGTCCACGATTAGCTAGCTCAATTTTCTATATTGTGACAAAGTTCAAGACCGAAATAGCTACGACAAAGCCTCCAAGTAATCCAATGTATCCCAAACTACGTGATGCCATGAATTATGCTTCATTTATGATGTGATCTTGGTTACGATCAAGTCCCTGAATCTCTCCAAGAGGTTTTGCAAATTGTAGTAAACCGAATGTGGATGCGGAAGTAATCAAGATGATGAATCCATGAGCTTGAAGATGGATTGTCTCGAGAACTTGTGTGGAATGAGTTATACTTCTAAAGGATGGTGGAATATCCTTAGACTATCAGCTTGCTCTGTGTGAATGATTATGACCAGACACGTTGGGCAAGAGGTGGAATAAAGTGAACCTTCCAAGGGATATGAACAGCCATTAGACCTTCGGCTCTTGAGAGGAATGGGATGATGATCCAAATTCCTTAATCAAAGAGGTGATCAAACAAGATTAAGAAGAAGTTTTTTATATTAAAATGTTTGATGATCTGAAGAGGGGATACAAGAGAGTATTTGTAGGATCCAAGGGGTGCATAGGAATAGACAAAGACTCCTAGGACACAACCAAGGCATTTATAGAGAAACTAGTAAATTACAAAAACAACTAAGAATGAAGACTATGAAGTAATTAACATCTTGACTGATCTTTCCTATTCATTTGCGTGAATAATAGGGTAGAATGGGCCTTGGTTCATCAAGAGGCTGTGGTAAAGTATATTGGGTTTGACTCATTAAAAATCTGTCTTAGAAAACCCAATGGGACAAAACTAAGAGGAGGAAAAAAGAGTACAATCCAAGATACCTCTCTTAATGAGGTTTAGGTGGCTTGAATCACAACCATGTTGGTTGGATTAGCGCACACTAAACTGGCCTGAATGGTGTTGAGAAAGTTTTGTAGTGTTGTCTTGAGTTTGGCTTGCTTGGCCCGAGTAATGGGACCATTGGAGATTTGCAAGGTTTCATCTTCAGCTTCTTCTGGTTCTAGCTGTTCCTTAGCTTCCTCATTGGCTTCTTCTTGCTCAGGTTCAAGCGGCTCCTTTAATTCAGGTTTCTTGCTGGCCATGCTCACATCATCCTCCCCCAGTTGAAAAGGATTTGACCTCAAATTGTTTCATTTGCAAAAAAGGGAACCTAATCAGCAACATTAAAACTCGAACTCACTTGGTACTTACCTTGAAGATCCAGCTGGTAGGCATTGCCATTGATCTTCTTGAAGACCTTTAATGGACCATAAACCCTAGGCATAAGCTTGGATTTCCTATCACTCTGAAATCTATCCTTTCGCAAGTGGATCCACACCAAGTCTCCTTCTTGAAAGGCTAACTCCTTTCAGCCTTTATTGGCTTGTTGAGCATATATCTTTATCTTGTTTTCAATATTAAGCCGAACCTTCTCATTGATCTGTTTAACTAATTCAGCCTTTTTCTTTCCATCAAGACTTACCCTTTCACTCAAAGATAAAGGCATTAGATCCAAAGGCGATAGGGGAATGAACACATAAGCAATTTCAAAAGGTTAATACTTAGATGCAGTATGCCTAGCATGATTATATGCAAATTCAACACCTGAGACCTGAGATTCTTTTTGATTATGGCTCTCAACAAGATAGACAAAGTTCTAGTAACTACTTCAGTTTGACCATACGATTGTAGGTGAAAAGTTGTAGAGAAACTAAGTTTAGTCCCTAGTTTCGACCAAAGTGTTTTCCAAACGTAACTGAGGAACACGGTGTCTCTATCTTATACTATGGTCCTAAGCATGCCATGAAGTCTAACTATTTCTTTAAAGAACAATCCAGCAACGTTAGTGGCATCATCGGTTTTATGACAAAGAATAAAGTGAGCCATTTTCGAGAACCTATCAACTACAACAAATACCGAATCCTTTCCAGTCTTTGTCCAAGGTAATCCAACAACAAAGTCCTTGGAAATTTCATGCCAAGGATGCAAGGGAATTGGTAGAGGAGTATACAAACAGTGCTTATAAACAATGGACTTGGCTTGTTTACAAGTTACATATCTTTGGAAAGCTTTTTCGACATCACTCCTCATCTATGGCCAAAAGAAAAGTTCGTGTAGTACATTCAATGTGTTGGCCAGGCCAAAGTGACCCATAAGACCACCTCCATGCGCTTCCTTAACAAACAAATTTCACAAAGAAGAGTTAGGTACACATAGGCGAGTTTCACAGAATAAGAACCCATCACTCTTAAAGTATTTTCAGGCACCAAATTTCTCACAAGCAGCATAAATCTCTTTAAAGTCAGCATCAGTAGAATATAACTCATTGATTTGTTCAAACCTTAGCAGCTTAACTTCTAAAGAGTTCAAGAGAACATACCTCCGAGAAAGAGTATCGGCTACTATATTCTCTTTACCTTTCTTGTACTTGATCACATAAGGGAAGGTTTCAATGAATTCAACTCACCTTGCGTGTCTCTTGTTCAGCTATTGTTGCCCTTTGAGGTTCTTGAGTTATTTATGGTCGGTTTGAATAACAAAATCCTTGGGCCAAAGATAATGTTGCCACGTTTGTAAGGCCCAAACAAGTGTGTAGAGTTCTTTGTCGTAAGTTGGGTATTGAGTGTGGCCCCTCCGAGATTTTCACTAAAGTATACTATGAGCTTTGTTTCCTGCATAATAACGGCACAAATACCAATTCCTGAGGCATCACATTCAATTTCAAAGGTTTTATCAAAGTTAGAAAGAGATAGCACCGGGGAGTGTGTGAGATTGTCTTTCAAGTTTTGGTATGCTTCTTCCTGCTCTTCCTCCCATTTAAAACCGAAATTCTTTTTGATAACCTCTGTGAGTGGAGCTGCTAGAGTGCTAGACTCTGACAAATCTCTGGTAAAATCCAGCAGGACCATGGAAACTCCTTACTTCTCCGACACTCTTTGGGCTCGGGCACTCCTTGATTTCTTTTATCTTTTCTTCATCGACCTTAATACCATATGTACTCACAAAAAAACCTAAGAAGACAAGGTTATCTGTTCCAAAAGTACATTTCTTAAGATTGGCATATAAGGTTTCCTTTCTATGTACTTCAAAAACTTTTCTAAGATGTTCAGCATGCTCATCTAAGCTTCGACTATAAACTAGAATGTCATCGAAGAAAACTACAACAAAATGACATATGAATGCTCTAAGAACATGGTTCATCAATCTCATGAAAGTGTTAGGTGCATTTTCAATCCAAAAGGCATTACTAACCACTCATATAATCCATGTTTAGTTTTAATGCGGTTTTCCACTCATCACCTTTTTCATCCTAATTTGATGGTATCCACTTTTAAGATCTACCTTAGAGAAGATGCTAGAACCATGCAATTCATTAAGCATATCATCTAGTCTAGGAAAAGGGTGACGATACTTTACGGTGGTATTTTTGATGGCTCTGCAATCAACACACATCCTCCAACTGCCATCTTTCTTTGGGACAAGCAAAACAGGAACAACACATGTGCTCATGCTTTCGCGTATATGTCCTTTCTCCATGCGTTCAGTGACTTTTTATTGAAGCTCTTTGGTATCTAGGGGATTTGTTCGGTAGGCGGGCTTGTTGGGAAGAGAAGCTCCTGGTAGGAAGTCGATTTGGTGCTATATTCCTCGAATTGGTGGTAGGCCTTGCGGATGTTCCTCCGGAAACACATTCTGACTTTCCTGCAAAAGAAGTTGAATTTTGCTAGGAAACTCCTGCATAGATTGATTAGTATTTAAGCATTCTTTAAGCACAAAACGTAGGTGTGGTAAGTGACTTCCAGGATGAGGCTTGATCATAAGATTAGCCGGCTGCTTGGTGGGAGGTTTGGTCGATTGTTTGTGCTTAGGTTCGGCTTGAGTTTTGTTGTTTTTCAAAGCTATTTGATCTAGTTGAACCTCCTGTGGAGATAAGGGTACTAGGATGTTCTTTTTACCATTAAACGCAAATGAATACCTATTAGTAAACCCATCATGTATCACCCTCCTATCCGATTGCCAAGGTCTCCCAAGTAAGATATGACTACCATCCATAGGCAAGATGTCACAAAATACCATCCATGACTAAACGTAGTGGAGCTAGTTCCGGGTTTGGGATTCTTTTTCTTAAGTTGTTTCTCAAACATTATGGCTTTATGGAGAAGCTCTTCTAATTCGACATAATGGTTGACCTCTAGCCTATCTATGATCTACCCATTGAGGCCGCCTATAAACCTGGCCATAGTGGCTTCACTATCCTCTTGAATATCAGCCCTAAGCAACAAGGTTTCCATCTCCTTAAATCTATTAAGTCTTACGAACAAGTTTTGATCATGATGTAGCTCCAAAATATTCAATTAATTCACAAAATCAAGATAGAACTCAGTTAGTGCTTCCCAGGAACTCTAATGATGCCGATTGAGAGTTGATTGATTCTATCATCTAACAACAAGTTCCGGAACGTTTATTTTATTGATTTTCAAGTTCTTTAGAGTTCTAAGATCAAGTTATAACAGGAAACAAACCCAGAAACATTCAAAACAAATCGCAAAAGAGAAGATGAAAGGTCACCAAAAGTTCTTGCGAATAGATGAAAGGGTGCGAATGGGTTTTGATAGATTCAACCTGGTTTGGAGTGTGCTCTGATACCACTTGATGTGATCCTGGTTAGGATCAAGTACCTGAATGTCTCCAAGAGGTTGTGCAAATTGTTGAGAATTATGCTTGTCGATTTTTAGAGTTTTGTGTTTTTGTGTGTTAACTTCTTGAGAAGTTGGTTACTGAGTGTAATAGAAAGTTTAGAGTTTGACACAGAGTATTTACGAGTTCGGCTTGACTCACTTTTCAAGCCAACGTCTTGCCGGAATTTAACCTCCGGGAATCCACTATTCTCAAACTGAATATCTCAAGTCTTACAAGGTCTTTCTCACTCTCACTCTCACGCCTTAGAAAATAAATAAAGCTCACTCTCTCTTCTCTTACTCCCACAACCGTTCTTTGTTTTCTCACTATCCCATTTATACTATGGGATTTACAAGCGTGCATTCAAAAAACAGAGACAACTCTGTGTGTCCCTTTCACTTAAGAAGAGTAACAGTCGACTTGCTGACTTTGAGCTTGAGAAGCAAAGCTTTCCTTTTCCGGAGAATCTGCAGCCTTTTCTTGACTGTTTTCGAGGTGAAGAAAGTTAGAGACTTTCTTCTCTTTTTCTCTCTGCAGTCCTTTGCTGCAGGATTCTGCCCTGGTTACGAAAACCAGTGATAAACAGTGAGTTGTGCTTTAGAAGAAGATGTTGCTCTTCTTTAGGAAACCTTCTGTTTGATTTAGAATGTTTCTCACAGTCAAGTATTCTGAGGGCACTTCCAACACAAATGATAGTAAACCGAATGTGGATGCAGAAGTGGAGAAGATGGTGAATCCTTGAACTTGAAGATGGTTGGTGATGAGGACATCAGGTCGTACATCCAGCCAGGAGACCATACTGGCCGACCAAGAAGCTTGCCCGAGACAGCCAGACCATCTGGCACGCCTGCCGGCCCAAGCAGTACCGCCGGACCCTCGACCACAAGGACCAGAGCAACCAGCATTGCCGGCGGAGATGCCCAAGCTTCCGGCACACTTGGTGGCGACGTGGATGACACCGCTGGTCCCTCTGGTGATGCCGCCAACT